>PVJX010018303.1:0-36796 GCA_004027295.1 Dolichotis patagonum
TTTTCCACAGCATCAAAAATAGTTGTTATTTTGTTTTCTTATAATGGCCACCCAAATTGATAACCTATTATACTTTTGACTTGTATTTTCCTAGAATTCAGTGATGTTGACCACTATTTATTTGCTTGTTGGTCATTTTTATATCTTCTTTGAAGAAATGCCAGTGAAATCATTTGCTCATTTAAATGAATTATTGATAGTTTTTCTACTGATTTGTCAGAGCTCTTTCTATATTTTCCATGTCTACTCTTCATTAAGTGTGTGATTTTGAAATAATTTCTCATATTCTATCAGTATTTGTTATGGATTGAGAACTGGTGGGCAACTTAACGCCAGCTGGATTACATCAGCATGGCGCTGAGCAGAGATGGTTCACCTGAGGAAGGTTTTCAGCATAAATGGAGACGTGGAGAAGGAGAAGGAAGGGCGTTAAGGCATTATGGCGTTGAGACATTGAGGTGTTGTGGGGTCTCCTACAAGTTGCAGTTTGAGCCGTTACGTTGTCTTGGAGAAGCTCTGGTCCTCACATCGAGCATTGCTTCCTGGCTCCGGAGGGGAAGATGTGGGCCACTTGGTCTCCAGGATGAACTCGTCACACTGGCTTCCTGGCATGTACTCGACTGTGCTTGTCGTTGGAGGAGCTCAGGGCCTCCGTGTCGCTGAGGATGGCTGTGGTGCTTTTCAGGACAGCCCTGGTCTTGTTGTGAGTGTGACTTCTCAGCTCCAGTGCAGAACTCTCAACCTACTAGCACAGCTCCTTCACCCTGCTGGCATAGACTTCCTTACTTCCAATGCTGACTCTTGGGCCTTCCCAGCACAGATCCATAAAACAGACTCGAGTGTGTCCTTCTTGTGGGTTCTAGACCTCCAGTTGGACTCATGGGAGGATTGTCATGAGCTGTGGGTCTTTATCTGGGCTCATGTGAGACAATGCTGTGGGATTTAAACCCTTGGCTAAATATTGTATGTCTTTGGTGTTGTGGATAGATTTCCTGCATTTTCTTGTGTTAACTATGGGTGATCATCATAAAAATAATATTACAAACAACATGCCCTGATTCTTATTGTTCTCTATACTGACTACAACAGTATCCATTTTTCTGCTTGTTTCCTATTTTGCAGAAGGTTTCTACTGTGGTGAGGTCCTTCTTGTCTAGCTTTAGTTTTACTAAAGATAGTGCTTTTGGTGTCATATATAAGAAATCATTGCCAAAATCAAGAGGCTTCTTTTTCATTTTATTTTCTAATGTCAAATCATTTTAGAGTGCCAAATCTTTTGCTTAAATATTTAATCAACTTAGGACTCATTTTTTTGCATATGGTGTGAGATGAGTCCAATTCCTTTTTTTTTTGCATTTGGAAAACTAGGGTTTTGGGCACTATTTGTAGAAAAGACTTTGTAACATATTTTAATATCAGGTGATATTTTGATATCAAGAATTTTCTATGTTTTTCTTTATGAAGATTATTTCTGTCATTTTGGGTTTTGTATGGTGCCATTCAAATTTATGCTTGCTTTTTTGATTTCTGTAAAAGAGGGCAATTAGGATATGGAAAAGGACAGGATGAAATTTGTAGACTGTTTTGGATGGATATTAACATATCTTGTCTTCTGAAGCATGAGTGCGGGATGTCTTGCCATTTGTTTCATTTTTGTGTTTGGTTAAGTTTGTTCTTAATGTTGTAATCATTTTTGATGCTATTGTAAATAGAATTATCTTTTATGTCTCTTTTTTAAATAGTTGATTGTTAGTGATCAAAATATATCTGAGTTTTGAACAGTTGATTTTGTGTTCCATAACTTTACCTGAGTTGCTTTATTTGTTTTAACATGGTTGCTTTTCAGGGTGCAAGGGGAAGTACATAGAAATTTCTACACATGACATGTCATCTTCACTACTAACTTTATTTTTTTTAAATTTTATTTAAAGAGAAAAAAAAGCAAAACAGAAAAAAGGGTAGAGATAATACAGAATTTAAAAACAACATTAAGAAATCACTAATTGATAAATTACATATTGTCTTCTTAGCAATAATTGTTCATGTTACAAAATTAAGGCATACAAAGTGGACATTCAAACAGTGAGGCTGCAAACAGTTCTGTTCAACAATCCAACAAAACCTTAGCAATATGATTATCAATCCTACATGCTTAAACATACATGCAGTTATATCCTTTAGAGCACTTTCTTTTCCTCCTTTTACATTTTAAGTCCATTATCTGCTTAGTTATATCATGTTTCAGCTTGCTCAGTACCTTATTGATCTGTTTTGTTGTTATTTCCTTTCTAATCACCTTATATAATTCTGTTGTTTTGTTTTTTAGTTTCTCCTCATCCATGTCACATGTATCAGCTTTGGTGGAGTTGGGAGTTTTTGGAGGTATTTTGTTACCTTGTTTTCTCATGTTTTATTTTTTATTTAATTTTTTATTAACTTGGAGATAGTAATATACAACACAACAGGATGGAATAAAGCCAATTGAGACAGTTTAGTGAAATTGGTACAGAACTTCACAGCAGGTTACCGGGATAACAGTAATAGTTACCATTGTATATCTCATTTTCTTCACAATAGTTGTTCTTTCAAATAGGTATAGCAAAATCAAAAGAAATACACAATATTATAGAACTTATCAAAACAGACTATTGAATAGAGCAACACCATTAATCAGGACAAAACAAAATGGTGATAAAAATATATACCCTCAAAGAGATAGTAGAAGGAAATTCCCCCCACTAGCTGCATTACATATGGTCAACCTCCCAAGAGATGCCCAGATCCCTGGATCCCACTTACTAATGGGGGGGGGAGATATGGTATGTTTGATTTTCAGCACGCACCCCGGTAGGCGGCAGGCTGCTTGCTGGTTTGCTCAGCACCCTAAGTTCCAACATGGCGCGGATCTCAGGAAATGCTGTTGCTTTTTCATCAGTACTAACTTTAAACCTCAGTAAAGCAGAAAAAGACTAATATAAAAAGAATAAAAAAACCTAGAAGACAAATCATTAGGTAACAAAAAAGCAAAATGAAAATAGTAAAATGTTTTTTGAAAAATTAACAAAAATTTGTCTGAGGCAACTTAGTAAAAAGACAGTACTAAAGTATGCATTACAACAGTAAAATACATACAATTATATGTAACAACTCTGAAAAATTATATGCCAGCAACTAAAATGACCTGAAAGTCAAGGAAGCATTTCTTAAAATATATACTTTACCATGAGTAAATAAGAGGTAGAAAACTTAATAAAAAGTAAGGACGTGAAATTCATAATCAAAACTTTCCAAAAATGTAAGACCACCAGGTGGCATCATAGGCAAAGTTTGCCCAATAATTAAAGAATTAATGCCAATCCATCTCAAAGGTTCCAAGAAATCTGAAAAGGAGGGAACATTTCTAATCTTATTTTATAAGATCAGCATTGATGCTACTGAGAGTGATTTTGTCAATTTATGTTACAACAGAATATTAAACATTAGTCAAACTTACATACTAGTCAATTATGTTTCTTACCCAGATGCAAAAAATTCAATGTCTATGATTCTAAGAAGAGAGACATTGTCTTGAATCTTGAAGAGGTTGTAAGTGTCATCTATACCTCACATTTCCTTTATTTTATTTTATTTTGTTTTATTTTATTTTATTTTTTAAAATTTATTTTAAAGAGGAAAGAAAGAAGGAAAATAAAAATAAAATCAATCAAAATAAACCAGAATAAGTGATATAGACCTTCCAAGCCTTATGAAATCAACAATACTTGCCACAATGCCTTTGTTGTCTTCAAAATAGTTACAGATTCCACATATTGGACATATTAAAAATTGAACAGAACCGAATAGAATAGAATAGAATAGAATAGAATAGAATAGAATAGAATAGAATAAAAACAAAACAATCAATGCAATAAAGGGCATCAAAACAAGCCAGTAGTAAGTACATAATGGCTTCCATAACATGTCTTGTCTTCTAAGTAGCTGCTCATACCATCAGAGTTAACATAGATGAAACAAAAGAAAATAAAAACCCAGCTCCCCCAAAATGCAATGAAAATGATATGGTTTCCAGCAGAGATCTCCTCCCACGGGGCCAGGTTCTCTCCCTTCACAGTCTGAGAATGGTACTGACTCACGGAGAGAGAATTGAGTCTGTCATATTTCCTTTATAATATGCATGATATCAGGACAAATCTTATCAACATGAAACTGTAATGTTTTGATAAGTGATATTAGATGAGTTTTCTCCTTTGAACATAGCAAAACTACTGATTATCTGGTCACTTTGTGTTTCTTAATTCATATTTTGGAGAGAATTCTTCACTATTATTTAAAGGAAAGTAGCTTAAAAACATTGAGCTATTATGGATATTGTTAGTACATTTTATACATACATATGCACTTTCCATACAATTATGCAACATAGGCAACATAAGCATAATGGGTTTGCATAGTAAGATTACTCTTTAAGAAGTCTAAAACATTAAAATGTATGTGCTGTATTTGGGTTTATTAATTTTGTGTTTTTGGAATCTTTTAAGTGTTAAACTTTTAAAGCAGAGTTTGAGAGCACTCAACAGAAATTTAATCTCACAACTTTGAAAAAGAAGGACTATACAGGAAATGGTATAGGAAAATACCTCAAAGAATTTTGCTTCATTTTGTTTGCTTTGTTTTGCTTGTTATTTTATGATGCCAGGACAATGATCTGAATAAGAGGGTACTTTTTATGAAAACTCTAAATTATCGATTAGCAAGCAAACTCTACTGCTCCAAAAGGCCTTAAGGTGAAATATGAAGATAAAGCAACAAAGGAAAAAATAACATTGAGATGAAATATTTTTATATAATACAGCAGTATAAAATGAATTATTACAGGAGAAAGAGGACATAGAGATATACGATAAGCTTTTACACATGAAGTGTGGGACCTAGTTAAAATACTTTTAACATATACTTGCAATATTGAACTGAATTTATACAATATGCACACAAATGTAAAACTTAAATCATATATAGGACAGGTTTAATGGATGTAGATTGGCATTAAATAAATACTTGCTTAAAACTTATTGTCTTTAAACAATTTAGTAAGCACAGATCTATTTTCATCCCAGAGTTTATAATTAATTCATTTTTATTTTGTTTTAAAATTATTTCTAAAATAAAAATATGTGTGGTAATACTATTCATAAAGTATGAACATATTTCTACACAAATCTATGTACTAGTAAGTATTTTTAGTAAATCAATGGGTCACAGAAGTGATATTAGTTTGCTAACACTATCAGCAAATGGTGTCGAGAAAAGTAATAGCTATAACAAAAATATTCAGCTGAATGGATATCTTATTATAAAATCACATCAAAGCACTTGTTATTCCTTACTTGTTTTAGAAGTTAAATGGTACTCAAGTGGGAGAATGCAATGTTTCTCTGTCCTCTAGGGATGAGGGTTTCCACGGGTTGTTTGGTAGTGTGTGTGCTTTGGAAGGCATCCCATTTTTCCCCCCAAAGGATTAATGGCACCAAATTCCAGAGGCCAAGAAAGCAAACTGTTTTCTAGAACCAGAAATTTTTCTACAGCAAAAGTAAATCCTCTGCTCATAATACCAGTAATGACTTTGTTGACAACAAGTAGAAAAAGCACACAGAATTGTTAACTCTGTACTGTCTGGATCACTGAAAAAGTTTTGAACAAGTGAATGGTATCCTGTATTTTTAAAATTAATAATGAGCACAAAATGAGATGCAATACCCTGGATATGTGAAAAAAGTACATTTCAAAAAATCAGAAATGCAAGACAAAAATTGTTTTAGAGAATCTCTAAACCATAAAGGTCACAGTGGATGTTACATTAAAAATATTTGTCAAGTGCAAACACTAATGATTCACAGTGTTCTCTGAAGGAAAAACTGTATTTATTTTCTCTTCATTGTTTTCTACTCCTGTAATATCAACTTCAGGAAAAAGTTGTGTCATCCATCTAGCATTTGTTTGCCTATATCTCTGGTTCTAACTGAAATGATAATTTTCTTGTTAAAAACCAAATGGTTTTTAACAAGAAAATTATAATCTCTGTTCTAAATTACCTAAAATTTTAATCTGTTAGAGACAACTTTGTCTACATTCATACTAAAGAAGTAAATGTTGACTGATGCAACAGAATAGTTTTTCATCTAAAATGGCTCAGGTTCTTTGCTAAGCACTAACTTAACATGGCAAGCGAGGTCCATATTGGTGAGCAACTCACTCTATATTTGGAAACTGGACCATAAATGCATATGTAAAATAATCATAATAGAAGTATATAATAGTATATATAATAACATATTATTAGTACATAGTAGAAGTGTGTAATATATATATATATATATATATATATATATATGGACAAAACTAATTTCACAGAACCACAGCAAGAAGAAAAATTAACTGACATTGAGCAGAGAACTGTTGGATGATGCAGTATTAGCCAACTAAAGAACAGGGGAGAATCTAACAGGCCAATGTTGAGCAAGTTGAGAAGTCATGGAGAGAGGACGACACACTAAAGAAGGGGTGAAAGTTCTATCAGTATCTATCTGGCAAGAGATAGGAGAATAGGTGTGGAAGATAGTAGGACATAGGAAGAGGTGAGGCTAGAACACAAGGGTCCCTTTTAATCACCCAAGGAAACTGTATTTTATCAGAGGCCACTGGGAAAACTGCAGAACTTCATAAAGAATACTTATTTTCAGATCTGTGTCATATATTATTCTTGCCATGTTGAAATTGATTCATTATTGAAGTCTACTCCTGAAGTTCCCTACGCTGTAACTTTTCCTGTACTTAACAACTATCAAGAGAGGAGGAGAATATCTTGCCTAGACTTCTGTCCATAACTATACATTTTATAATTTATGTGGAAGATACACAAAGATAGTTTTCATTGTCCTAAAATACACAGATAGTTAATGGTTTAACTATTTTAAAATTTACTGTTTAGTGGCAATTAAGGAAGTTTTCTCTTCACAAAAAAATAAACATAAGGAAAGTTACGTGTGACTTTTTGAACCAGAGCATATACAAACACTAAAGTTTATCCAGCAAGTCTGAAGGAGAAAGGAGGCCTCTCCTACAATAACTTGGTGCACAACCAGCTTGTTAGTGGATGGGGTGTTAGGGACTTTTTTCTAGGTCCTTAGTGTCCCAAACAAAGAATTAGAAAAGACGTGTAGAAAAAAGCAGCAAGAGTATAGTTTCATTGAAGAGGGAAAGAAGTGCCCTCTAAGGGAAATATCAGACCAAAGAAAAAGGCTTATAGTACTCTCAAGGATAAAAGGAAAGGGTCATGTTCAAAATAACTGATTTGGCCTCCACCTCATGCTAATATGCCTTTGGCACAATTGTCCTATCAAAAGCTCTGTTATTTTTTCTCCAGATGTAAACTTAGGATTAGAAATTGTTTTTTGATTGGTTGTGCCTGTATGTAAATGATAGTTTAGTAGTATCTCCTGATTGGTTCTGAAAACAAGACTTCAATGAAGGACTGAGACTATCCCATTCTGATTTCTTGAAACACTGTTTAGGACTTGTGAGCCTGGAGTCATTTGGAGGTCCAGTGCTCTGTGTATGTTTTTTTCTTTTTTTTTGGAAACATCTCTTAACCAGTTAGCTGTCAGTTGTCTAGTTTGCCCCAGTCCTCCTGTTCTACTTCAAATTCCTTGCAGTCTCTGATAGGAACTGAAGGCAACCATGCAGGCTTCCTTGGTCAGACGCAGATTTGGGCGTATTTGCTTTCCTGACCCCTGATTGTTCAGAGTTCTTTTTTATGGGGGCTTTTGACAGAAAGCTTTCTCAGGGAGGGGGAAATTTAAAGACCTGGATCTCTGCTCTGAGCTCGGACTCAGCACTTTTCCATTGTTAGGCTATCTCCTCTCTCACTTGTTTGTGTTTCTTTTGGTAGTGAAATGACCTCCATGTCTCTGCTGATGCCCTTTTACAACAGCATTAAATGGGAAAAAATGTAAAAATGGAGAAACACATTTTCCTTTGTTTTAGTCTCTTGTTTGAACTGTCTCAAGAAATGATTAACAGATATACTCATGACTTTTGGTTTGTTCCAATCAGCAGCTCCAACACCTGAGTCTCTAGTTAAGCTCCTGAGAGCTAGTGCACACACGAAATTGTGCAATAATGGTACTATCTCATTTAAGAACTCTAATCCCGCTAAAGAAATACAATAATGAAATAAATATTCCTCAAGAGGTAGAAAAGTGAGAGGAGAGTGCAAAGATAATTATTGTATAACATGAATTGATTTTTAACGAAATGGATTGGATAAAAAAATGTGTTTGTCAGGCAGCTATAAAATGAAATAGATTAAGGTTTTAGATCATAAACCTGTTTAGATATTTTGAAGAAGTATCTGGTATTTTTGTTAATTCATTGATTAAAATCCAAAATATAGAATTAAAACTAATATTTAGAAATTTCAAAATAATCAACAAAAATTGATAATTTTAAAAGACTTCCAATAATTTTTTAACAATGGGGAAGGAAACCTTTCAATTAGAGTTATGGAAGACTTCCCAAAGCTAATGGAATAATATCAATTTTTTCACTAATAACTTGAGTTAATTTCATTATCATTGTAGAAATCTCTAGTTAAACATTAAAAACAGTAACAGTGAGACTAAAACTATTTTAGCATATTTTAAATTATTTTGATTTCAATTTTTTTAATCTAGATTCATCTTGGTACTCATCCCTGTCCTTTCAGGAATAACCAACAGATAGAACCAATTTAATACATGTTAGTTACACAGATAACATGAAAAATCTAAACTAGCAAAAGGGAGGTGATAAATTGAGATTGCAGGAAACAGCTACCATTATTATATTTGAAGAAATAGTAAAACAGAAGTGCTCAGATTTGTGTTATTAGTGTATGTGGAACGCATATGGGGATCAACTCTAATGACGTCTTTTAAAAGAGAACAGAATGTATTATTTGATGGGGCCAAATTTGTTGACATGGCTACATTTCTCAGAGATTCTGCATTTAATATGTCAACTCTGCTTTAATAATTTGCTTGCCTTTTTGACTGAAATCTGTACCTAATGGTTGCCAACATTCTGTGAGGCTGAAATACCAGAAATTGTCTAACTTAATACAGAGGGAAACATCCAAGAGCTCAGAAAAAGAGGAATTTTGGAATGGATGTATCGTATGCCATCTGCTCCCTTATTACATAGCATAAGTGGGCTGAGAGGGCACCCACTTCCCTAAGGCACTGGTACTGCATGACTGACTAGAGCACGGTGTCGGTGCCATGTGCTGTAGTGATTGAGAGCATGGTGAAAAAGCCTCCACTGAGATGAGCTTCCATTACACACAGGCAGGGCCGATGACGACCTGTGGCATAGGCTGGAGGAAACAGGTAAATGGCAGTGCAGAGGAGGGATAGCATATGTTCTACCTTGGGCAGCAAAAGCAAATAGCAGCAATGCTTTGACTTGGACGGATCTTTGGCAGATGTTTATAATAGAAGCCTAAGAGTGAACTAGATTGGCAGTCGGTTAAAGTATCATTTAACCTATTCAACGCAGAGCTTCAACTTTTAGGTAGAAGCCTTATGTGAATTATTAACGGTGGACAATCAAATGTTCCAACTCAGATTTCAGTTTATTTGAAAGGAATTAGAGTTCTTTTGAAAATATAAGTTTTCAGTATTTTTCAACCTTTTAAAAAGTCTTTCTGTGTTTTCTGTGTATCATTAAAAGGAAATTTTGATAGATTTTTAGATAATGATTTGACAGTTGCACCTGGAGATCAAAAATATCCTTATGAGGCAGCTGGAAATTAAGGAAGTCAGTTCAGAAAGGAAGATTTGAATCAAATTCAACTCATAATGTGTTCTCTGTGTGTGTGTGTGTGTGTGTGCGCGCACACATGCATATGTAATATGTGCATGTTTTTCCCCCCTGAGGAATGAACTCAGGGCTTCTATACTGAGCTACCTCACCAGCCAAGCCCAATTTTATCCTTCATTTTGAGACAAGTTCCTGCTAAGTCATTCAACCACTCAGGTTCCTTCACCCTTCCGCACCCTCCTGGGTTGCTGGATTACAGGCTTTTACTACCATGCCTGGTTTCCGTATGTCTTCATAAGTATCTTACAAGCACGCACTTAGTTTCTAGCAGTATAGTTATAGATAGAAACACTAAAAATACCCATATTTGGTTTTCTGACAAGCAGACCATTGTTATGTTAAGAATAACCACATAGAAGTCCATGAAAATGGCTCTCCCCACTGGAAGCCATCACAATATCACTTCCCTCTGAGAGTCACAGACATGAGTGAGTGCCATTATCAAGAATTCAGAGATGGAGGACAAGTGGTTCATATCACATTTTAATAAAAATTATGCCCTATTTGTGCTGTAGGAATGTAAAACTAATTGTGGGAAACATGAACTGTGGCTCTTTTTTCAGTTAAGCAAGTCAGTAACTTCCCTGACACATGACATTGTTATTGATTTAGTGGATGATTTTTTTTAATGTCAGGATGTTGGTTGGTTTGATGGTTAGAAGTTCTTATTTTAAATATCTGACCTTCAGCATCTTAGCAAGTGACCATTTTTGAAAACAGGATTATTAAATCAGTAACTAGTGAAAATGAGGACATAGAGGAGTAAGGCAAGTTCATAATCCAAACTGATTAGAATCTTTATTTAAAAAAAAGGAAATGTGGGCAGAAATATACATGTAGAGAGAACACAATGCCAAGTGTATAGTTATCCTTTGTAAACCAAGGAATTACTAGGAACTGAGAGAGAGAGAGACCTACAATTGATACTTTTGCAAAGAGAACATGGCCTGGCCAACACCGTAATCTCAAAGTTCCAGCCTTTATGAGTGTGAGTTAAGTAAGTTTCTATTTGTTATGGAAACTCTAGAAAAGTAACATAAAGTGTCAGAAATGTTTTGTCTTGCTTTTGTTTTCTGTAAAGGGCAATATAATAAATATTTTAGACTTTCTGGGCTATTGCCTCTCTCATAAAGCTAAATCAGCTCTGTTGTTTCAGCATAACATGTACACATATTATATGTAATAGAACAAGTATGACAGGGATCCAATCAAACACTAAAAGCAAACAAAAATAAGATACTAGGCTGGATTTAGTCTGGTGCTTCTAGTTTGCAGAGGCTTACTCTACAACAATTTGCAAGTGTGGAAGGTATGTCAGCCCTCAAATGCCAGCAGTCACTGTGTGTTACCATGTGTAGCTTTCAGGTTAATTTTAACCTTCTTGATCTCTATTGCATTCAGGTCTGATTATAATCATACTGACATCTCACAGTACAGGATGCTGGCATACTGCACTGCAGATATGGTACTAGCTGCCCTAATGAGAGAGGTAGCAAGTACCTTACACACCTTAGAGAGACAGTGCGAAAGGGATCAAATCTACTTCCTCTACCAAATTCGTTAGTCCTCAGAGTCCACTTAAGACTATTAGAACCACACAAATTATTTAAACAGCATTCAAATAGTATATATATATACTATTTGAATGCTGTTTAAATATATATATAGTATATATATATATATAAATATATATATAGTATATATATATATATGATGAGGTTGAAAGATTGAAAATGGGAATTCTAAAGCAACACAAATTATTATTATTTGCAGAAAACAGTAGTCACTTCTAGGCAGAGGGGTAACAGAGAGAGCTATTATACTAGGAACTGCTTTGCTTTAGTCCATTTTGATGCTTCAACAAAATGTGGTAAATAGGGTAGTTTACACAGCACAGAAATGTATCGTTCACAGTGTGGTGGCCGGGATGGCTGAGATAAAGTACCAGCAGATTCTGTGTCTAGTGAGAGCCCACTTGTGGTTTCTTCCTTTATTCTTATACAGAAGAAGTGCCAAGGCAGGTAGTAAGTGCCATTCTTGAGTGATACATACATAATCTAAAAACCTTCTGAAGGCCTCAGCTCTCGACATCTTCACTGTTGGGCTTATGTTTCAACATATGACTTTGTGGGGAGATAGACACTCAGATAATAGTATGTACTTAAGAAATAATCATCACCTCGTGTGATCAGATTTTAAGGAACTTGCCACCCAGCCATGCTCAGCTTTCTGAACAGGCCACTGTATCGCTGGTGTTTATTCAGACTAAGAGCTGATACTCAAAACAACAAAACAATGTGACCGGCAGTATAACTACTTTTGAGGCGCTGACTGAAGCTCTTACCTACAGTGATAAAAGAAACTAGAAGCTGTGCGCTACTGCAGTCTACAGCTGGTGTGATGCAGACTTAGGGACGAGAATCTTTTCTCTCTATCTTCAAACGTCTTCAATTGTCAGATTCAGAGAACAGAGATGACAGTGTACAGTAGTCTGAACCACAGAGCAGAGTCCAAAAGAGAGGACTTCAGACTGACAGAAAGTTTAAGAACAAGGTAAATGTAATAAACAACTCTTTTGAAGAGTGATTAAATTCCATATTCATATATATACATAAATTAAAAAATATATATTAGTTTTATGTGGAACTAGAAAAAGTATACTTCTAGATTGTTTTATAAATATGCTTAATTTGCCCAGGACATGGCAGAAGTGTGAAGGATAAGTACTAGATTTGTTTGTTTTTATTCTGGACAAAGCATAAGACAACAGTACAATGTTCACTCTGGTTTTAGCTGTAACGTTGCTTCATGGACACAGGAAAACATAGTGCCAAATGAAACAACATGAGAACAGTTTCAGTACTTATTGACTAGAGACAGGTGTAAGAAAGAGATCTTCCATTAAATATGGCATTATGCTTGAGAAAATACAAAAAAACATTTGTAGACTAACATTTAACTCACTGTGTTATCTGATATCACAGTGTAACAAAAGCAAACTAACTGATATTCAGCAAGGAAATAATTTATCTTTGTTTAGAAAACCACCCAAAAATTTATAGCTTTTGTAAAATTGTATACTGTGAGATGTTGTTCAAGAAAATTAGAAAATAACATCTAATAATTTTATTGCAAGTTAAAACCAATGCCACTGACTAAAACCTAGAATTAATAACATGAAATTTAAGGGGTTGTTTTAAGTGGTGAGTCCAAATAAAGTGAAACGGGCTTATTTATTATCAACAGAAAATAAATATGTGCAATGTGTATCATCATCATTGCTACAATCCAGAAGTACTTTACCAATAGAACACTAAAAAGAAAGAAAGTTTGGGAAGGTAGTAGAACTTTGTCAAGAATAACTTTGTCTCTCTCTATTCTCTTTGTTCCAGAATATTTATTACAAACATGAGGCAGGTTCTGTCATTTTATGCCCTGCATTTGAAATTTTGGATGTGCAATGCGTGAGAACAATTACAGAGACAGGAATGGAATTTGTATGGATAAATGAGAACTATGTGCATTTATTACATGTTTAAGATAAATCAGAACTAAATTTTTAAATTTTTTTACTGGTATACAGCATGAAACTTCCTATGTCAAACTGGGCTAGAAAATTAAGTTTCCTTGTACTCCTTTCTTATTTGTGTACATCATGCAATATCTTGAGATTTCTTTCCAGGGTTTCCAAATTCTCATTTCAACATATCCTTCATTACTAAAATGACATTTTCTGTTCCTTTGACTCTTTTTACTGTTCTAAAAAAAGTTTTATATTTTCTTAGGCACTTATTTGATGTTCCTCTTTATTGCATTTCTTTAATCAATTCTCTTTTCTTAAAAAGCCTATTTTCTTACAGTATTGTCTGTGAACATCAAATTCACAGTACTATTCATTGTACCTGTCCCTGCCTCTCTAGCATAACCTTGGTTTCCTCTTGCTGCTGCAGTTCGGCTGTCTGTAGAGTAGGAAGTGAGAAGCATCAGACAACATTTCTTTTGGGAAGCCACATTCTGATTATATTAGTTGTGAAAGGAATTCCACTATCAGTAATGACAAAACTATCCAGATAAGCTTTCTTTAGGAAAAATTAAATGCTTTAAAAACAGCTATAATAATTCAAAGTTAAGTCATTCAGTTAAAACAGTACAAAAAGTTTCAATATGGTATAATGGAATCTTGTTGTCCATGGTCAGAAACTGTCTTGTAGACTCATCAGTTTATTTAAAACAGTATTAAAGTATGAGCAACACTCAAAATATTAAAATAATCTATTAATAATAAATTACAACATAATTTAGATTTTTACTACTTCATTTGCAGTATTTAGCTTCAATCTATAGAGCAATGGACTAACAGCAGTTTACCCCAATAGTAGCTCATTTGTAGTCCCCAAAGATGCCACAGTTGAATTATTACTGGAGGTTCAATTACTCACAAGTATCAATTTTAATATGCCCCAAATGAGTACTTACGTTACACATATCACATCCTCTTGTTGTAAGAAGGCAGAGCAATGAGCGTGTGCTAGCCTTAGTAGTCAAAGAAAAAGCAACAGATTTGGGATAGGAAGCACAAAACAACCACACCAGTACGTTGTTGAAAAGTAAGAACCGACCAGCCAGAGGCAACATCCAGCCGGTGCCACACTCGGGGTCATGCTCCTCCTAGCAACCTTAGTCTTGGAGGTTCTGATCTCTGCCTAGCCAGGCAGAAGGCTCCAGCACTGCACTCCAGGGGTGCATTCTCGCTAGCTGTATGGAGGATCCTAACTCTGCCCAGCCCAGCATCCCAGCGCAATCCATCAGTGGAATGCCCAGCCAGGCTTTCTGGTCACAGAGTTACTGAGCTCAGCCCAGCCCAGAGCCCCAGAGCTGCCCATCAGGGAGAAGACAGGTCTTGGAGAATTTGAACTCTTCCCATCAGTGTACAAATCCCCAGCTCCATAGTTCAATGGTGCAGATCAGCTAGCCACACATTAGGTCCCAGACGTTCCAAACTCCACCAAGCCAGGAACAAGGCCCTGGCGCCATACACTCGGGAGGCACTCTGGCTGGCTGTGTGCTGCTGAAGCTCTGAACTGCTCCCAGCCAGAGGCAAGGTGTAGACAGTGTCACACTAGGTGTTGTGCTCTTCATAGCCACCTGGGTCCTGGAGGTTTTGAACTCAAACCAGGCAGGTGCTAGACCCTGGTACCATACTGGGGGTGTGTCCCTACTAGCAACCTGGGAGCCAAAGGTTCTCAACTCCCCTCAGCCAGGTTCTAACCTCAGTGACATACTCCAGGAGTGTGTCCTTGCTAGTAGCAAGAGGATCCAACCTCTGCCCAGCCCAGCATCCTAGAGCAACCCAGCGCAGTACATCAGGGGAACACCCAGCCAGCTTCACAGGCCACAGTGCACAAGGATCCAGT
Source organism: Dolichotis patagonum (assembly GCA_004027295.1). Lineage (NCBI taxonomy): Eukaryota > Metazoa > Chordata > Mammalia > Rodentia > Caviidae > Dolichotis > Dolichotis patagonum. The sequence goes on from PVJX010018303.1 coordinate 15,330, forward strand.
GCCATAGGTTGGGGTGCACCCATGCTAGTCACGGGGATATTGGAGGATTGAAACTCTGCCCAGTGCAGTGTTCCAGTGCAAACAATCAGGAGGGTGCCTGGCCAGCCACATGCGTCCCAGAGAAAATGACAAAATGAAAGAGTAAGAGGCAGTCTCAGTCCTCCAGTTCACTGAGAAAAACCCAAAAGATACTGAAATGAAAGACACTGGAAACTGCACAGCCGAATGTTCAACTGAACAAGTAAAGAAAACAACTCCATGAAGTTATAGAAGAAATCAGGTCAGAAATCTCTCAGGTAAAAAATGAAATGACAAACATTATGAAAGAAATGCTGTGCGTATCTAAAGAAGATCTAGATTAAAAAACACAGAGGAACATAAGAAAATGATGGAAACCATGAATGAATAATTAGAACACATGAAACAGATTCAAAGGATATTCAAAAAATTAAAAATTCCATTGAAGGCTGGCAAAACCACTTAAGTGAACCTGGAGATAGACTCTCAGACCTTGAAGACAGGATGGAAGATTATGAACACGAAAGAAAAGATCTCTTAAAAATAAAAGGAACCAGGAAACAACAATTCAACAGCTGCAAGATGATTCAAACAAAAACAATATAAGATTGAGATGTGTCAATGTAAAAGCAGGGGCCAACACAAATGACCTGCAAAGACTATTTGCAGAAATAAAGAAAATTTTCCAAACATGGGAAGAGAATCTGATATACAGAAAAGTAAGGCATACAGAACCCCAGATAACCCTAATCAAAATAAATCGTTACCTGGACATATAAAAATTAGGATATCAGAAACTCAGCACAAGAACAATATTAAAAGCTGTCAGAGAAAAGAAAAGATCATGTATGAAGGGAAGGCTATCTATATCACTTCTCAACACAAACCTTCAAGTCAAGAGAAGCTTGGGAGTGAAATATTACAATTCCTGGAAGAAAACAACTTTCAACCCAGATTGATGTATCCTGCAAAACTATCTTTGAAAACTGATGAAGAAATAAGATACGTCCATGACAAAGAACAACTGAAGAAATTTATTGCCACCAAACCAACACTACAAAGAATACTGAAAGAGACTCTAGAAATAGACAAAGATAACTACAATCCCAAGAACAACAAAAGGAAAGCACTAAGCAGGGCAAACAATTAGACAGAAAAAGTACAAAACCAACAACAGAAGATAATATAACAGTGATAAATCAGTACTTATAACTTATATTTATCAATGTAAATGATCTCAACTGGCCAATAAAAAGAAACAGACTGGCAGAGTGGATAAGAAATGAAAACCTACAATATTCTGTGTCAAAGAAACACATTTAACTCAAAAGGAAACTCATAGACTAAAATTCAAAAGATGGAGAACAATACTCTATGTAACAGGAACCCATAAAAAAGCAGGGGAAGCTATTTTGTTTATAGACAACATGAACTTCAGAACAATAATGATCAAAAGAGATAAAGAAGGTCACTACATACTTGTTAGGGGAAAATTCAAGAGGAAAAGATCACAATTATAAATATATATGCATCAAATATGGGAGCACCTTACTATGTAAAACAAATTTTAATAGACATAAAAAACCAAATAAATAATAATACAGTTGTAACAGGGGATCTTAACACCCCACTGTCACAAAGAGACAGAACAATCAAATAAAAACTCAGCAAAGAAATAACAGAACTAAATTAAACTTGTGAAAAATGGACCTAGTAGATGTGTACAGAGTGTTCCACCCAACAACATCAGAATACACATTCTTCTCAGTTGTGCATTCTGTAAAATAGATCATATACTAACTCACAGAACATGCTTGAGTAAATGCAAAGCAATTGAAATAATTCAATGGGTATTATTTGACCATAGCACAATAAAATTAGCAATTAAAGACAAAAAACCCTTCAAGGACCCCATAAACACATGGAAATTTAAATAACATTCTCCTTAACAACCAATATGTCACAGATGAAATTAAAAAAGAAATTAAGCAATATCTGCAATGGAATGAAAATGCAAATACAAATTAAGAGAATCTTGTAGCGATATGGTTTCAATAGGTTATTTTTCTTTTAATGTCTCTGTATTTAAACATCTTGATAAATTTAAATAAGTGAGTAAAACCAAATACATATAATTTTGTTAGTACCATGCATTTTATAACAAAGTAAATGTGTTAGGCTACTTTTGGTTTGTTAGCTAAAATTCTACTGTCCTATATTGGTATTATAGCAAATAACTTGGTTAAATCAAGTGTGATCCAGAGGTACAATAATAATTACTCTATCACAGATAACTACATAGAAATGTAACACATATATGAGGTTAATGAGTAAGATTTGTAACATGCACAAACCTAAAATTAAATATACATATATGCACATTATAGATACATTTACATACACACATACATTAAGTATTTATTAAGTATACTCACCTTTATACATTGGAGAATGAGAAAATTTAAAATTCAAGGAAAACAAAAGTCAAAACAGAACAGAAATAATGTAAAAAAGGGAAAAATATTCAAGTACTTACATTGATTTGAAAAGAACACAATATTCAGTGAAATATAGTATGTTTGATTTTATATTTTCTAGAGCTATGAAAATAAGTTAATATTTAATCTTTCTTTTTTCTTGGAGTCATCCTTAAGAAAAAATGTTTCATAAACTATTATTATATTGCCAACACTATAGGACTATCTTGATAAGTGACATTGAATAGACTCAGTAGTAATTATGAGTAAATATAAACTCTGAAGTGCAGTGGATTAAAGAATAGAAGTCTTACTCTTAAAACCTGTTTTATGGTATAAACTGGAGATTTTATAAGACATATAAAGGAAAAATGAAGCAGAAAATTGAAAACACTAGCTTATAAAATTAGTCAATAGTTGTTGACTAATTTGGTTTGTATTTTTACAGTTAGGATACATTTTTGGTAAATGATGAATTTAGTCATTTTCTAAGAGCTTCTTTATAGGATCATCTTCATTGTTATAAACAGTAACAAAATAGCAGCAGGGAAAATCTATTATTTGGCTTCTTTATAAACTGTCTATTAAATTTGGTACCCTGTTCATTAGATGCTCATGATGCCAGCCCTGAAATTTATTTTGTACAAATTCCAATCACTATAGTTTGTATAATGCCAAACACTAGCCCAAGAATCATCTCTGGAATCATCCTCATGAGTGATTCCAATGTTGAGTTCTTCTAGTATAAAAACATGTTATCTTTTTGATTTTTTTTTGAGTATTTAAAAATTAAATTGCTTCATAATTGATTTTTTGAAAACATTATATATATATATATATATATATATATATATATATATATATATATAAATTTTACAGGATTTGATTGACATCATGATGTGATTTAAATATTATCATTTTTATGTTAATCTTTGTATCATGCAACATATCAAAATATAAAACTCAGTAGTACAAATTTTTGAATTATAAATAACATCTGCTATATTCCAGGAGCTACTTTAATCCCTGAGGATGTATCAAAGAACAAATTAGGCAAAATTTACTGCCTTTTACTTTCCTACTGAGGCATTTTATATTTATAAACTAAATTATCCAGTATGAGAAAAGTCAATTTATATTTTATTTCAATATAACACATATAGACACAAAAATAATGCACCATTATTTAAATAGATTATGTGGCAGCATCTCTATTTTATCATTTTAAACAATACTAAAAATTATCTTTTTAGAAGGCTTTTTACCCTTGTTTTGCTGGTTATAAAGTGAAGAATGGCTAGGTTAAATAAACATGTCAAAGTTACACAATTAACAATTACTGGTGTTCAAATAGAACCCTCAAGCAATGGGATGTCAGAATTATTACACTTTAAGTAACTTGCTATAGATAAAGCATCTCAGAAAATACTATATATATATATTTTTTTTCTCCATTTGTACTTTGTAGAACAGGTGCAATTATAGGGGTACACAGTTCAAGGAGACATAAGAAGACACTAAAGGAGCAAATTAATTTAATAACTTGTGAATATCAGTAATGTGGTTAATTTTAAATTCATAATGAAAACATAGTAGAAATTCTTGATAGAGTCATCAGTAAAATTACTGATTTTGAGACATATTTGAGTATATGAGAAAGCAATGCACAACCAAAAAGACATTATGAAAATAATTCCATTTACAGTGACATCAAAGAAAATATTTAAGAAAAATATAAGAAGCCATTTGCTTGTATATTGAAATTTTAAAAATCACTGATAAAAAATTAAAGCAGACACAAATGAATGGAAAGACATTCTGGCTTTTATAATGGAAGATTTTATATCAAAATGACAAACGTTCAGCCAAATGGTTCATATATTAAAAACAATCTTTCACAAAAGCATTGCAAATCATTTTAGAGATTTCAAAATAATCACCTTGAAATTTGTAAGGGTTTGCAAATCATATTTGCAATTTCCAAACCTATTATAAAGCTATAGTAATCAAAACAGTTTTGCACAGGGGTATAGGATAAACATACAGACCAGTGGTGGAGAACCTATGGCATACAAGCCTCAGTAGGCTTGTTTAATTTAAAGTTGAAAAGGTTCATCATTACTGATATAGACCAGTAGAATAGATGTACATCTGTTATTTTAATATTAGAAATGTTATTACTAAAAATAAATGCACCTCTGGTTAAAAAAGTACTATGACTCAATAAATAGAGAAGAGTCTAACAAATAACATTAGAACAAATGTATATTCATAAATAAGAGACTGAAATTGAACCTTTCTATCATACCATATTTGAATATCAATTAAAAATGATGAACAAATTGATTATAAGCACTTAAGCAATAAAACTCTTATGAGAAAATATAGGGGTTAAACTTCATAATCTTGGTTGTGGTAAATTTTATCCAAAATGATGACAAAACCATATACAACTAAAGAAAATATGATAAAATAAAATGAAGTTTAAAAATTTATACACCAAAGGACTTTATTAAGACAATGAAAAGATAATATTGGAAAAATATTTTCATTTTGTACAAGAATCAAGATAAGATGCATGTACCCATAATATATAAAATACTTTTGTAACACATGATAGCTTGTTTAAACTTAAAACTATGAATAGCAAGGCATATGGTGTTTGTAAAAAATTTCATTGTCCTCTGGAACCAGAAGATATATAATTGAGTCCTAGTTTTGGGATTCAGTATTTTGAACACTGAGAAAGTCACAAATTATACAATACAGATTTCACGTGTAAAAATTATTAAGGAATCCTTTGTTTCCTATAGATTTGTGAAGTCATACTATTTGCCATATGTTAAACACTTCAGAAAAAGCACTTGAGTTCAGTTTGCATGTAGCCCCATTTCACCTTACTCATAGCTAAACAACAAAGTGGTACTTTCCGCCCAAGGGCATTAGGGTAAGTGTGGAACTGTTCTTTATCTTTAGATTTTGCTGTCAGGGTATATAACCCTTTACTGAGGAGGAGAATATATGAGTAAAGCAGACTATGTGAATAGTCCTCAAGTCAGTAAGGAAGATTCATTATTGTTATTCCTGATCATTAACTGTAGCTATTTTCTGTCCTTCATAAACCAACACCAAGTATGACTAACTACAGAGTTTGGAAGCAGCTACTAGGAAAGTAAACCTAAATGTCCATCAAATGAGGAATGGATATAAATGACGTGGTACTTTTATGCAATGGAGTACTACTCAACTATGAAGAAGGATCACATTGAGGCTTTTATAGGTGAATGGATGCAACTTGAGACCATATTCATAAGTTAAATAAATCAAACTCACATGTATAAATACCATATTGTTTCTCTAGCGTAAGAAAATGTAAAAGTAAGTAAGATACAAAATCCTCACTAAATACTGTGAAAGGGTACGAATGTGCTCTAAGGGGAAAAATAACTCAGGGAAAAGGAGAAAAAAAAGGAAGGGAAAAGAAAAAATATGTAAATTTGTATATACACACTTAGATAAGATGACTGTGCTACTAATTCTATTAGTTCTTGGAACAAGACGGCTGACATTCATAGGTTTGGATCAACTTTGCATGTTTATATCTGGTAATCTGAGGAAGGAACTCTTTTGAAGGTCACTATTTAAATAGCAACCTTAGTTATGTTCCTACTGCCTGGTTTTGAAGGCCTATATTATCACTGACTTGGCCTCTTTGTTATTGTTATTTATTTGTCTTTTTTGTTTGTTTTCTTCTAGTAATTCATTTTGGTTTGTTTTTCCAATATAGAAATGATAGATGTACATGTAGATGCTTATACATGCCTAAAATTACTACTAAAGAGTTTATGAGAATTGTTTGTATTATGTATGTGTGATGATATGAACAGCTACTTGGAAGAAAAAGAGACATTATGGTAGCCATTGGTGATTTCCTATCATCATGCTCTGAAGACCAGTAATGCTTTTATTCCTTGTTTAGAGTGGCTTTAGTCTGTTTTGAATTATTTAATTTCAATATATGTGAAAGTATAGACAGCTATTTTGAAGAGAACAAGGGACATTATGGTAGCCATTGTTGATTTCTCTATTGTCTGGTTTTGAAGGTCTATAATGCCTTCATCATTCTGTTCTGATCAGTTTAACACTATTTTGTTTTTGTATAATTCATTGTGTGTGAAGATATAGATAACTATTTAGAAGAAAACAAGAGGCATTATGGTATCCACTGTTGATCTCCTGTTGTCTTGCTTTGAAATCCTGTGTCACTTGTGTTGTTTTCTTCTGATCTGCTTTGTTCTCCTTTGTTATGTTTTGTTTTACCGTCTTTAAAAAAATTGCATTCTGTATTCATCCTTTGTGCTTAATGACTAGTTAGTTCTAAGATATGAACTCAGCATAGAAAAACTGGTCCCCTTGGTTAGAATCTTTTTATCAACGTATCTTGATGTAATATTATTTTCCTTTTAGAGTATAATTGCAACTTTAATTCTGATGAAAAGCATCTATTCCAGTGTTCTACTTTCATGAAATAACCATGTTTGACAGTAGTATGTAATAAAACAGCAGGTACAGGGTTGAACTGCAAAGGCATTTGCAATTAGAAAAGATCAAACTTTAAGTCAGATAGAAAAGGTAATTTTTTATTGAAAATTATAAGGAAATTTAAGGCTCAAGTAATTTGTATTCTAATTAGGGAAGCAACAAACAACCTAAGGATGATCTTGGGTTCTACAAACATTTGTATTCTGATTTGGAAATCTTTTTGTAGGTTATTCTGTCTCAGTTTTTCTTTTTTGCTAGATAAAGCCCAGGTAGAGCTGTTTGAATTAACCATATTTCAACCATACACAGTTTCCTCAGTGCAGGCTTTTAATTAATTAATCTAATAATTTTTTCCTCTTCATTTTTTGACTGTTCTGTGAAAATGTTCATACAGAAAATGTATTCTTATTGTTCATGGATATTTAAAATTCATATGCCTGTTGTTATTTATAGATTACATTAACTTTCAATAAAAACAGATAGAATAGTATTTTTAACTGTGTTCCATGGTATCCATTCACATCCTACATGCCCGTTCCTTCAGTGACAGCTATTCAGATTGCTTACACTCCCTACCAATAAAACAATATACATGTGTTACTGTATTTATTCCTTAATGATTACTTTGATCATTGCTTTGGATCCTTGCTTTAGGAATCATTGTTTTGCTATATCTCTAAAGAAAAGAATGACAAGGTCATAGCAAATGCATGAATGATATTTAATTTTGCTAACTGAGGGATAATTTTGCAAATTGCTTCATTAGTATCACTCCTGCCCGCTGGACAAGTGTGTCTTGTTCATGTTTTAGCCTTTCCACATAGTGTGCCACTTTTGTTACCCTAACAACTTGAGAGTGGTGTTTTGTTGTTCCAATTTGAAACACTCCGTGCTTTTGTGTGAATGCAATTATTTATTTGCATGTCTTATGCCCAGTTACATCTCTGAGTATGCTGTAATAAACTGGTGCTTCTAGCATACATTATTGAGTCCACATGTGAATATGCATATATATAATTTGAGAGAAAGAACCAGAGAAACTGTGAATGTTATTTATAAATGTCATACACTAAGAGCATCATCTTACTTTTGGTGTTGTGAATAATTCAGCTAAAGTATGGATTGAATGTATATTGCATTTTTTTGAAATACAAAATTTTCAGACAAGCACAAGTCATAATCTTTGAAGTATTATACAATTTCATGCCAAACATGTGAGACAGCAGTAACTGAATGAGGTCCCCCATAAGATTATCATACACCAGGGTGGGTAAGAGAGAGTACTGGAAGACAAAATCCCACACCTGATCAAAACTAAATCAAGTCACTGAAGAGTGTGATATACGGCTGTGGAGAGCCAGCCAAACAGAGAGCTCCACGACGCTGGTCACTTTTCTTGCCTTAATTTACTCAAGCTGTTCTTCTCAATATACTTTTTCTCTTTGTTGTTCAAGTACTGATTTTGTTGTATTTTCAAAATTAAAACGTATCACCTTTCCAACTTTTTTTTTTTTTTTTGATGGCACTGAGAATGGAGCTATGGGCTTTTGCAACGAGTTACATCCCAGACTATTTATTCATTTATTTTTGGGACTGGGTCTTGCTAAGTTGCTCCACTTGGTCTCAAATTTGCCATCTTTTTAACCTCACTTTCCCAGAATCCTGGTGTTATAAACATATACCACTGTCTGGCTTCAAATTGAGTTTTAATTAGCAGAGTGTGTGTCTATGTATAAATGTTTGTTGAAATACATGCATATTTATATGAAAGAGTTCAACTTTGAGTAGATTTGAGGGCTGATAAATTAATTATTCCACATTTCTCTGCTCTTCACCTTCCTCAGAGGTATTTGGGAAATTCCCAAGAATAATAATATTCAATCCAAACATTTTAAAAACTTCACATAGATTTCCACATATTGGAGAGAAGTATAAGTACAAGATACTTTTCTTTCTTCTTTCTTTCTTTCTTTCTTTCTTTCTTTCTTTCTTTCTTTCTCTCTTTTTCTTTTTTCTTTCTTTCTTTCTTTCTTTCTTTTTCTTTCTTTCTTATACTAGGATTTGAACTCAGGGCCCCATACTTGCCAGGCAGGCTCTGTGTTGCGGAGCTGTATTTTTGGCCTGATACTTGACTCTTTAAGTGATACTCTGCCATAACTTAAATCCCAAATCTTTCAACAGTCAATAATAGGAAAGAATTTCATAAACTGCCAAAACTTTGATTCATAGTACACAATCTCTTTTCTGCTTTTGCTAATAGAAAGTGTTTTATTTGCAGCAGTTTAGCAGAGAAGTGTCAATACCAGCCTCTCTTGCTGCAGTCGGTGACCAAACCAGGTATTAGGTTATACTAAAAACGAACACAAATTTGACTGCACTTACTCTGGATATTGTCTTCCTGTAGTGTTGTAACAGGATGAGGGTTACAGACATTCTATGCTAGCTCTGCAAATGCTAAGAGAAAACCGATGTTTCATTATTTTCACTTCCCTTATTTCTTCTCAATCTGTAGTTCCCTTGCATTTGTTTAATTCTTCTTTTTCAGACTGTGCTTTCAGGAATATCAACACGAATTGTTCTTAGGTGTGCATGGGAAACCTAACTCGTTCAATACGTAGCCATTACAACATTGTGACAAATGATACCAGCAGATGGCGCTACCACTTAGCAAAAGTATAAATTTAGCTTTTTCTGAATCTTTTCCACAATAATTACACTGTCCTAAAAATTCTTCAATACTATGACATGACAGAGAGTTTCTTAACCACAGCCTTTATTCACTGGTAGATTAAAATTGTTATAATCATTTGTTTACAACAAGTTCAAAATAACATGCTGAGATAATGTTATATTTGTTGAACTTTTTCTTCAACTTTATTACTACTTTTTGTTCCAGTTTTTCATGTATATTATAAATATAGAATATATATAAATTCAAGAGGCACATCACAAGTTATTTAATAAATATGTTTAATTGCATAATGTAAATTGCTTTTAAAGTACTATACTCAAATTTATTATAGTATCAAGCTACTTTATATAATTATAAATGTTGCATATTGCGTTACTACCTTCTTCAAAGCAGAAGAGATGGGAGAGACTTTGTAGAAGTGAATTGTTAAATTTTTTTCCTTATTTTCCTCAGATAATGATGTTTACAATCTGGTAGATCTGTATACCTATACTGACACGGCAATTCAATTGATAATGTAATTTATCTTACTTAATGATTAAGTAGCAAGTGGGGATTAGTTACAAGGTATAAAAGATTACTGAGATTATCTCATAGAAACACCTCAGATGATCATAAATCTGCATTATAAAGTTTTGTCCATAAATATTATTTTAATTTTTGCTGTGTAATATTGTAGAATGACTAAAAAGAATAAAACAGAAGTCCTGAGAACAGGCTTGAGTGTTGAAGATCTTATTAAAAAGGGATTAGGATTTGTATTGGTGGTTGTGATTCTATATCTCCTGTGTACTTCAGATGGCTGACCCCATGCTAACTAGCCTTACTTTTACTATCTGCCCTTTCTAATTAGGCACAAACAATTTAGCACTTACATGAAAAGATGTGATAGGATAGGAGAAAATACACAGTATACACTTAGAAATAAAAATTTGAGCATGAAAACAATGAATTGCTTAGTTCTAATACATCTGCTGAGCCAGTTGTTTAATGAAAATTATTTGACTAAAGCCGTAAATGTATCCACGAGAATAAATGAATGTTCTCAGTTCTGTGTAAAGCGACTTGAGTGTGTCACACACGTATCCAAAGAAAACAGGCGGTGATTTTAGATTTCCCAGGTGAGGATTCCAATCAAGTTGCAACTGTGGATCTCTCCCCTGTAAGAGTGAATGCCAATTGTTCTTTACAGTCATACTCGGCTGGTGTTCTGCTTGACGCAGACGGCGTCTTTTAGAGCAGTTTCTTTAAAGGCAGATAAATTTATCCCTTTGCCAAGGACGTTCGTAATTGTCAGAGCTTTTGCTGTTCTCTTTGACTGGAGTGAATCTGCGGTTTAACTAAACTGTGAGAAAATGCTCATGCATTTCTTCGTTTTTCCTTCCACTAACTGTAGCTTTCTTTCACGCTTTATGAAATGCCCCTGCTAATCAAAGCCAAACAGTGCATAATAGACTTTGGTGAAAGCTGAAATGCATTATTCCAAGCACAAAACATTTGAGCAGGCTGTGATTTAATCTTTTCCATTTTTTTTTCGTTATCAAGTGATTGACAGGGAGAGGCAGGCAAAATCCATTTTTCTGATTAATACACTGCCATGCACTTCGATTTCCTCCACATGAAGGTTACAAAGACTAGGTGGTACCATGAGGAAAAGGAGGTTTTTTATATAGGAAAATGCCAAACGCATTGTCTTTTGTGAAGATATTTGAGGCGGTGATGTGCATGGAAAGCTCAGAGGCTGTGGGTTCAGAGTGGACAGGAGCAGGCATTAGCTTGAAGCTGTGTGACGTCATTCCAGGAGGCCCTTGCCTACCTGTGCTCACCGGGATAGCATGTTTGATTCTGTACAAGTCTACAGACAAATATTATAATTATACTTGGCAGCATTTTGCTTGTTTGGCCTGGCAGTAAGATAACATGTATCTTAAATGGCATTTGTTTTAAATTCAGTGGAATGCGGTAATTCTTATGAATTTCCATTTAATCACAAGAAAAAACAGTCTTTCTCACTTTAGGAGGCTGTGATAGGCATTGACTCTGATGGATTATATGAAGCGCCTCACACATAACAGAAGTTCACTCAGCAGTGACCATGACTTCTATCTTTCTCGAGTTTAGTAATCACTTCAAAGTTTATAAAGTAACAAATCACAATGAGAAGGAACTGTTTTTGCACTTTCACAAATGGAAGCAAGCTATGTGATGAAATTAATGAAAGGATAATGTTAAAATATCTTTTTTTGAATTTCTACTTAAGCACAGCTAAAAGAATGTTTGAAAGATGGATATAACTTTAGTTTAAAATTTACTTTCCTTGTGCAAGTAAGGTTCTGGAACAGTGTTTCTACTGTACCTAACATGATCAGACAGATACCTGATTAATCAATTATTGTTTAGATATAAAAATATTAAATGGTTAATGTTATTTCTTCCATGAAGAAAACCAATAACTAAAGGACCCTATAAATACACAAAATAGACTTTATTCACTATGCTACTGAATTGATTCTGAATGTAATGGTCCATCTAACAGTGTATTCTCACTGTAATATACTTAAAATGACAAGTGACATTTAATATAATTTTCACATGAAAATTAATGGTTAAGAGATATTATTCTGAATTTGAAAATATTTCACATTGCCAATGCATTAACATTGTTAAAGTCCATGTGTTGAACAAGACTGCTGAAAGCAGACATTCCTCTGAGGCTGAGGTATAGCAGGTTGAGTTTTACACTTACAGTAATTACAATATAAACTTCCAAAGTTTATTTTAACTTTTGCTTATATTTCACTTTTGATGGTATCTTCAAAACAATTAACCCCTTAAATGAGGTGAGCAGATAAGGGTGATTTTAGTTATGCATGGATAAAATTATCACCTCTGTGATAAATGATTGTTTAGCCTTACAAGATTTAAATAAAATCAGCCTTACATATTATCCTAAAGAAATTTTTGAAATTCATTAAACCTAATTTGAATATACTAGAAATACAGTCTGCTAATAAGTCTTATTATTAAGCATTTAATTAAAATTATACATTTGTAAGGACGTTTATGCAGTTAACAACTAACACTTTGTCAGACATATAAGATTAGTGCTTTACTGACTTTCCCCTTAATGAATAAACTGTGACCTCCACCATTCACAACATAGAAAGCAGAGAGGTTAATGTAATTTTCAGTTTCTGGTGGGTTCAGTCCAAAGTCCGCTGACTCCAAGGCAGAAAGGGAAGGTAGAAGGGCCTGACGGAGGACAGTTGCTCATCCCACGGGATATAGAAAACAGTGAGGGAGAGGACCCAGGACAAGAATACACCTTGCAGGTCAAGTCCCTAGCGAGCCAGCTAACAGGGTGTCACTAGGTCATCAGCTGCTAAACTCATCAATGGATGCACCTACACGGGAGCTAAGTGCCCCTCCGATCAACTCAAATGAGACTTTGGGAGAATATTTTAGATCTAAACCAGAATAATCGGTGATGACAGTAACATTTTTTTCTGCAAAAATGTGTCTGATAAACATTAGTGTTAAGTGTCTATAATTTAGAATAAAAATTATCTTGATTTTCCTGATATTATATTTCTTTATAACTGAAAAACAAGAGAAAAAGTTTGTATTTATTAGCAGTAGTTACCTTTAAAATAATTTTATTTCAGACTGTCTCTTTTAGAAAAATATCTCAAAGCAGTACATCTAACTTTCGAAAGTGTAATAATAATCCTAGATGAATGTGTTGTAGGAATGTATTACAATAATAAGGAAAATAATGTTGAGTAAAGGAGAAAAAAGGAAGAAAAAAATTATTATTCAAAAGAAACACTCAAATTGAGAAAAGAATATAGACAAAAACCCAGGAAATGGAATGTCTGCTGTCAGCATATTTTATATTTTTCCTTTTCTTCTTTCTCTGATTCCTAATTTTGCCCTTTTTGTCTCTTACTTTCTCTTTCTACTTCTTTAGTTTCTCATTGTGTAATCATTTTGTAACTTGGCTGGTTATGTACCTAGTTTGTTCTTTAATTCTTGGGGAAAAAACTCAAAGGAGTCACTAAATGCTGCCAGAAGAGCTGTTTAATAAGGAAGTTTAACTTGTTTAGACAAATACAAAATATCATATGATTTATAATTTTGAGTCAGCTTATGTATCAAGACAAATTTTTGAAAAGTTATCTTTCTGAATTTTCTTTATCATTTCTTTCTTTTTCTATTCTTTATTGCTTAGAATTTTTTCTACTCATTAATTTAACAAGTTATATAAGAACCAGAAGCATTTCAGCCTACCCAGCACGTGCAGAACATCAATCAGTATGAGATCTTACACCCACAGAGACACACACAAACAGAGATCTATGGATATTTATAAATGTAAATATATATATATATGTGTATATATAATCACATGCATACTTTAGAAAAACAAAAACATCAGATGAAGAATCTAGCATTTTTCATTTTTATATCTGTGTAGAAAGATAGAGCTACGATCAAGTTCAAAAAAGTAAGTACTTTTTTCTCACAAGCACATTACTGATTATGATTGCTAAGATTTCAGATAAAGAAACCTGCATATTAGGTTGAATACAACCCATACAAAGTGAAAAAATAAGGAGGAATAGCTATATCCCAAAGAATAAATCTCTGACTAGAGAGTATGTAACCCTCAATTGATAAAAAGATGAATTTTAACAGGGTTCTAACAATATTAGTTCAGAAATAGTGCTAGTAATACCGGAAGTCCACTACAGTGTTACCAGTTACTTGTCAGAGGTAGTTTGACCTTTCACATATTCTTTACTCTTAAATTCTTCTGATTATGTTTGACTAACTTAGAATGACAACTTAAATAGCATAATGAATTTTACTTGACTAATGGTACAAGTGTACCATTGAATGGCTCTTTTGAACATGAAACTTTGGAAGTAAATTTCCTCAGAGTTGAACTGCCAAGAATTGGTTTCAGTTTTCTACTTTCCCCATTTGGAAAAGAGAGTACACTCATTTTCTGAGCTCCAGGGAAGAAGAAGAATGGTTGACAATTATTTCAATCCTAGGTGAGAAAACTGTTTCTCTTGGGCCAAATCTGCCCAGTTATGTACATGTGAAATAAAATTGTTTTAAACTCTAGCCATAACTGTTGTTTAGGTAATATCAATGGTCGATTTTACACAATATCATAGGAATTTTTCTTTACTTTCCATAGGTTTATAGTTAGAATGCATACTTGTTACAAAATATCGATTAAAAAGAAAAACAAAGAAGTTTATTAACAGGCATGCATTTTATATATAATACACAAGGAAGACACCAACAGATGGAGTAGTTCTCAAAAAAGAGGATCATGTCTTGTGCTTAGATGTTCCCCTAAATGAAGCTTTAGGGGTGAGACTTTTTGCAGAGGTGGCTGGTTCTAGAGTGTGTGATTGATTCATGGTGCAACTCTAGGATTAAGGATGTGTGATTACTAAATCAGACCACTGATTGGTTTGGCACCATTCTAATCACACTAGGCTACGCAGAGTACAAAAGGGACAGAAAGATGCAGTTAATGTCCCTTTCTTGTTTGCTTTTGCTGTCTTCTGCTGCCATGAAGTGGTTTTCTTCTGCACTGCCTCCCTCCCAAGCCACCCTACCTGTTGATCATGGACTGAAACATCTGCAAACTGTGAGCTAAATAAACGCTTCTTCCTTTAACTTTGAGTGTTGAGTACTTTATCTCTGCAAGGAGAGGAAAGAAACTAAGACAAATAGATTTTGAATTCTAACTTATGTAATGTTTTCAACAAATAACACTAAATGTGACAAGACAAAAGAAAAGGATACTGAGTCCCTAAGGGCTCCAAAATTGGTGAGGGGAAAAAGCACATAACAGATTAATGCTAGTTACTGAGAATTTTTAGTGTGCATTCCTCAGATATCACCTCCAGCCCCTTGAGGGTCTAACACTTTCTTCAGCAGTCAACACCCTCTGTTCTGTTGGTAAAGATGGCCTCAGGCTGTCATTCCTCTTTTTATATCTACGTCAGGTTTTAAAGCAGAGTGGGAGAACAGATGTTTTCCTGAGTCATTTTCTTCTTAGCTGTCTTCAGCTAAACAATTCTTCATATATTGGGATGGCATATTCTGGTCCCTAGAATGGTATATTTGAATTACTTTCAGTGCCAGATATATTTCCTATATGAATTGTTAGGAAAAAATTCCAATCTCCTTTTTAACCCAACATAAATAGTTTGCCAACCTCAGATTTCCGTAACACAGTTTTAATTGAAGCACTGTGTCTTAGTTACTTTTTACTCATTGCTGAGGCAAAATACCTGATGCTCAAAGTTGGGAAAGGAAAGGTTTATTTCTTACAGTTTTTGGAGGTTTCAGTCCATACTCAGTTGGCTCCAAGGCAGGGTGGCATGGCAGGCTGCAGTTCATGGCGGCTGCAAACAACAAGTGGAAACCGGCAACAGAGAGACATACCTTCTTCCTGCCATTACTTCACATCCTGGCTCCACCCCTAGGAGGGTGTAGCACTGACACCACCAATCCAAGCACTAGACAATGGACCAGTCACAAATGCACAATGCAAATGCATGAGGCCTGGGGGCCACGGACATAAACCATGACACACTGTTACCAGTGACAGGTTCCTGGCCTATTAGATTGACTTGAGAACTGGCATGGGACTCAATTCAGACAGAGAGGCAAGAAGATAGGTTTGTGAAGCGTGAATGGAAAAAAAACCCACAAGCTATATATATAGTAGATTGAGGAATATCTTTCCAAAACTAATACTTTCCTGAAATTCAGACATTTGTTATTGATTTCTAGTAATTAGTAATTTTAATTAATACTTAATTGAAAGTATAGTCATTGCAGTCATAATTAGTTAAGGACATTATCAGCATTATACTGCTAGATTTAGGGTGAGACATAAAACCAATGATTTGTATCCATATAAGAAGAAGAAACAGCATTTAGACCTACAGAGGAAGGAAGATGTCAAAGTAGATTGCACCAAAGTTAAGCAGAGGTTTTATTCAAGGATATCTTAAAGTATATCAACTAACCCTAGACTGAGATCAAATCCACTGGAACGAGTGGCAAGAAAATTCTAAGAACAGTACAAAGATCTTCCTTGAGGTATCTGTTTGTTAATTGGCATTATGCAAAAGAAAAATAAGCTTTCTCATATCTTCTTGACCAGAGGCAGATTGCAAGTTAATAATTAGGTAACTATCCTCAGTTAGGTGAAGGTAGAGAAAGGCAGAGACTCTTCGTTCCTCAAAGGTTACATTTCAAAAGATGGCTCCCAGGTCTTTAAATCTGCTAATCTTGAATATTAAAATCATCACCAGGATTTAATAAAGACTTAAACCTCAAAGGGGCAAGACGAACTTGCAGTGTGAGTCTTCTAAAGCAGATGGTCTAAGCAACAGCACTGGGGGAAGGGTCCCTATGGCTGAGTCACTGGGCTTTTCAATGGGCCAAACTAGGAGGGAAGTCCAAGCTAGAGGAGGAAAAACCTACCCAGGGTACAGTCAGGATGAGGAAATGCAGAAAGCCAGCTGGTGAAAGGACATGTGAAAACAGCAGCAGGCAGGACTCATGCTGAGACAGGCTAAGGAATGCCAGGATCTGCCAGCAGGTAGGAGACACCGAATAAATATTTCACTGATCCTTCCTGAGAGCCTGACTGACGTCTGCAGTTAAAACAGACTCCTGTTACAAAGGGCAGATTAACTAGAGGAAAACAGTTTTAGTACCCTTGATTTGGACTTCTGGTCATTGGACCTGTAAGAAAATATATTTCTGTGAACTTTAAGCTCCCCAGTTTCTTGATTTGTTATGGTCATTTTTGAAAATGAACATACTATACAACTCCAGCCTTTTGTCTGTATTTAGATGCATCCTTAAGAGTTATTGATAACAATCTTAAATTCAAGTTAGGATGATTCACCATAGAAATTTAAAAATTGAGAAAAAGATCTTAGTAATATCCATGAAACACTAAATCAGTCATCACCAATTGTGACCTCTATTTATCTATCCCATTTGCATATACATTTTTTTTTTGTTGTTAGAGGTTTGAACTCAAGACCTTGTGCTTGCCAGGCAGGCACACCTGCCGCTGAGTAAGTCCCCAGCTCCTCTATACATGTGATTTCGACAAAGATCCCTGTTGCTTCAAATAAAAACATTTTAAGGCAATGCTGTGAATTGCACAATTCAAGAGAACAGCAGATAAATACTACAATGTGAATAGAACTTACTGGAGTTGCTCAGCATGTCAGTTCTGCCTACTTTCTTATTTCACTTTGAGTTCTTCAGCATAAGCCAAGGACTCTGTGGGCTTTGGGATTACCACTTCCTTGAGAGCTTTACTGTGAAAGTTACCCCACATCCTGTGTGGATTATTTTGTTAATTACCTAATCTTCTGGAAAATTATTTGTGAAATGTGTATACTGATATGCCACCTGCATGATCATGAGATTAAATGAGGGAAAATATAATCACAAATTATAAGTCACATTGAAAAGTAACAGATATACTAACAAACAATGTCTTTCCAGTGCAGTACTATAACAATGGCTACAGTGACTATTCTTACTAAAATATCAGATCATTGCAGCTCTATAGAAAAAAGGCATTCTAGTTTTATTGAAGAACTCCTGTGTACCATAGCACTTGATTTATTTTAATATTATGATAATCTCTGAGTACAAAAAATGTGCATCAACTTTGGGATAAATTATATGCTAAAAATAAATTTATTCTATCCAGCTCTTCCAGTAAATAGTCAAATGACCTTGTGAAAGTGAACAATGAACTAATATCTGTGTAATCATATTAGGAGGGACAAATGGAAAATCTTACTTTTACAGAATAAATGAATAAAACTGGAAGAATACAGTACTTGAATTCTAGACTTACTAAAAATTACAGAAATCAAGAAAGTAAAGAGGAGGATAGAGTAAAATCGACAAACAGAATAAGCATACTAAATACACAGCCAAGAAACTGACTTTCACATATATACTCATAGAATATATATTGAATGAGTCAGTGTAAGTCAGTGGAAAAATAATTCTTTTGAAACAATTAGAACTTTTTCTTACAAAGAATTATTACTTCATTTACCATTTATGGATATTGCTACTTTTTGTATTCTTGGACTTCCATGTAATATCAAATTAAGCTCAGTGTAAGATTGCTAACCAATAACTTCCAGGTCTGTGTCTAAATTTAGAGACAAAGAGTGCTGGTACACCGTATTGTGTTTATT
This sequence comes from Dolichotis patagonum, assembly GCA_004027295.1. Taxonomy (NCBI): domain Eukaryota; kingdom Metazoa; phylum Chordata; class Mammalia; order Rodentia; family Caviidae; genus Dolichotis; species Dolichotis patagonum. The sequence goes on from PVJX010018303.1 coordinate 34,340, forward strand.
TTCTGCTGGGCTCTACATGCAGAATCTTAGGATCTCTGTGGCAAAATCCTCTTTTTCATTTTATACACTAAATTTAAGTTAAAATGACCCATAGCCCTCAAAACAAAGGCTAAGACCATAAGATAGCAGAGTAAATCACCAATCATCTTGTCATCATTGCAGAAGATAAACATTACTTAGGTTGAGTATTAGAAAGTATTAAATCAAAAAGGAGAACGATAAATAGATCATACTGCACCAAAACATCTTGTTCTGAAAATACTGAACTAAAATAATAATAGACAAGCTACAACTGGAAGAAAATATTGCAGAATATATAACTGATATGCATATAACTGATATGCATAATATATAAAAGAGATCATTTGTTCTGTGATAAAAGACAAACTACCTAATTTTAAAAATGATTTCAACATAATTTTCACAAAATAAGTATACAAACATCCAAGAGGCACATGAAAAAGTTTTCAGTTATTATTAATCATCGATGGAAGGTAAATTATAGCCACAATATAATATTAGCTCACACCAACCTAAAGAAAATTAAAAAGACTGATATTACTGTGTGGGATGAGGTTTTCATCTTTTCTCGTCTAGAGCAACACAAATAATGTAGCAGGAGTGTAGAATGTTACAGCCCCTTTGCGAAATGTGTTCTTTCAATTCCATTCTAGAGTCCAGAAATTTCACTCCTTGGCAATTCCCTAATACAAAGGAAAACATGCCTTTGCACAAAAGACATTGACCGAAGTATTCAGATCAAGTTTATTCAAAATAACCTTGAACTGAAAACATCCTAATTGTCAATTAAAACAACATGGGTTAGTGTTTAGATGAATACGTGAACACGCAATACAGGGCTCATAGTAAAACATTCCACTGAGAGAAGCTATGTGGGTTTTTCACATTAAGTATCTTGAATCTCTGCAGTGCAATTGTAAGTTTTCAGAGGAAAACTGGGGTAAGAAAAATTCAACAGAGGAGAGGGTTGCTTCTCAAAACCACCAGCGGCTGGGCCCAGGTCTTCCAGGATAGAAAAGGCAGCGCAGAGCGCTGAGAGGACGGGAGGCAGGGAGGGGCTCACCACTTCCACACTGGGGTGCAATGTGTCCGCACTGGGGTGCTGTGTGTCTGCCCGACGTGTAAGTCTACAAGGAGTTTTCATTAAGATTTTTGTCTTCCCTCCTAAAATCCAACTATTACTTCCAATTTCCCTTAAACATGAGTAAGAATATTCAAATCCTCAAAATATCTCCAAGGTCTGGTTTATCTCTCACTTCATTTCTTCCTCCTTGTATTGAAGAGACAGCTTCTTTGCTGTTGATGGAAAATGCAAAGCCTACTGCGGCCTCTGGACCTTTTGCTTCCTCTGTCCTGGCCTGGAATGCTGTTCCCTCAGCGGTCCCGATGAGCGGTCTGTCTTCTCCTGCTCTAATGTAATGCTATTGATCCAGCCTTCTCCCGCTGTGCTATCTGGAAACTGCAGTCCTCACCTCTTTCTTTGTACCTCATTCCCAAGAGTAATTTTCTCTTTAATAGTTAATGACGCTCAGTATATACATGACAAATATTTTTGTTTATCTTTCTCTCCCATTAAATTTTTAGCTGCAATAGATTTTATATTTTTCCTCATTTTGGTTTTCGCAGTTTATTCCAAGCACTGAGAAATGTATAGGTTTTATAATGATGCTAAGTAAACAATTGTAATACAATAGCAGAATGGTTATTATGTCTAGTAATTTTTAGCACATGTTATATTTTCCACTCTTTATTCCAGTTGCATTGCAAGAACACTCATGGACTCTGCATTACTACTCTCTAGGGTAAACATTATCTTAATCATAGTTTAGATAAAGTTAATATAGATCTTATTGAATAGCCAGGATCAGTTATTACGTGGTGAGTGTCAATGCATAATTCAGAGTAGAAACAAAGGAGAAACTGTAAGAAAGGATAATTTAGGGATAAGTAAGGAATGATACATTCTGAAGACAGTTGCTGTAATCTAGGAAGGTGATAGGCAAATATTAAATGCCAAAATAGTTTTAGACTTTTCTTTGATAAACACGACAGAAATGTTACTGTCCTCGTAATATTTCACAAAATTTAAATAAATGTTAAGATTATTTGACACCTATATCTGATTTCACTAATCATAAATGATTAAAATTTGCAAATTTATTTGGGTTATATGGACTTATTACCCTGATGAAATATATTTGTTTGACACATAGAGACCCATTGCTCAAAATTCACCGATAAAGTTTCAGGGCAAGGTATGTTACATAAGAGTTGCCTTAATTTAGTCACAATTTAGAACCATAAAATTAAATCCATGGTTAAGTTTCACAATTTCATGAAAAAATATATTTATACTTAGTAGTTTATGATAATATAATAAACCAATTAATGCCAAAACCTAATGTGCTGTATTTTCAGCATCCTGTATTATTTAAT
>PVJX010018304.1:0-36776 GCA_004027295.1 Dolichotis patagonum
CAATTGGCTTTATTCCATCTTTTTTTTTTTCTGTTTGCAGCTTCACTGTGTGTTCACTTTGTATGCCTTAATTTTGTAACATGAACAGCTATTTCGGGGAGTATGTGGTTTGTCAACTAGTGATATATGGTTTTTTTTGAGGTTTTGTATTGTTTCTACCCTTTTTTCTGTATTGCTTTTTTTCTCTTTAAATAAAATTAAAAAAAAAAAAAAAGAATTACCAGCAGGAGAAAAACTAAAGGGATTCCTTTCATCTTCAATCAATCATCCACAAAACTAATTCAGCAAAGATTTTTAGTTATATTAGCAAGTAAATGCCCTTTTTGGCTTAATCCAAAAAACTTAAGCAGAGTTTTCGGTAACCTGTAAAAACTGTTGAAACTGGTAACATAAATTTGAAAATAATACCAAGAAGTAGTGATATTTCTGGAAAAAGAAGATAAGCATAAGGCAAAAGAGGGTAAGTATAACTCCAGAAAGCCAGAAAACATTAACTCCAGAGGTTATTACAGATCTAGAACTCATTTCTATTTTCTCCCCTAAACAAACTAACGCAGGGTACAGGCAGGGTTTTTAGGTTTTTTTTTGGTTTGTTATGTTTAATGTTTGCTTTGGCAGTACATATACTAAACAAAAACAAAACAAAACATTTCAAAAGAAAATAAATGTTCTCCTTTTGCCTTCATTTTCCTAGTAACCACCTCTTTTAGTTTTAAAAGAAAGTTTTATGTCCAACAGTATTAATAGTGCATTTCAACTGCATTTTGTAGAACTCTTCAAATGTTTCAGTTTCCATTCCTTTTTATGACATATATAATATGCATGCAACAATGACCAAAACCCATTCCTGCAAATTAATGATTTAGAGAAACTTGAAGTATATGCAACAATCTCTGAAATACTTAAATCTCAAGGCTAGTAAGTAAGCTTACAGGTAAGAGTTCATCCACACATCCATTCAAGCCTCACATTTCCATTTCTTTACAAACTCTCTCTTTTCACAAAAGAATACAATACAACAGAATTCTCAGGTATTCAAAATGAAAAAAATAAAACACCAGGAAAACTCCCTTGCACCACTCACCTTTATACCTCACCCTGCCTAAAAGAGTAAAGACGAGATATAAAATATTCAAGATTTTAAACAATAAAAAAGTTATGGAATTTTTCCAGAAAAATACAAATCTTCTGTTCGACATAGAGTACACATATTAGGAAATATAACTAGAATATTTCAAGCATTATTATATATAAGAGCAGAGATGCTGTCTTTTATGAAATCTGGATTGCACATGTCTGGCAAAGAAAAAAAAGATTAATAATCTATCAAAAAGTCCCACAACTAGTGATTCAAAATGAAAGCTTTCACTACTTATATCATATGTAAATACACATACATATACACATACACACTGCTTATAATCCCTTGATCTGCAAAGAGAACTGATACTCTACTGTGAAAACAGTCAATGGGTAGACATTTTAAAATCCTTTCCCACATGAAAAGATTCCTGAAAAAGATCAAAAGACAATAAAAAGCACTCAATATATAAAGAGTTGTAAATCCAGTATGAACTAGCATCTATTACACAAAGGGAGAACATACAAAAAAGTAACTGGGAAAGTCAAACATGAATTCTCTAGTAACACAGAAGCAAATATAAACTCCAAAAATGCACTTTATGGACTAGAAAAATATGGAAAAATATGTCTATTATTAGCAATGATATAAAAAGAATTTGGTTTCTCACCAAGAAAAACCTGTCTGAATAGTGCATCGAGACTGCATTTTGATATCAAAACATATATATATTGTTATATGCTTTAATACATCTAAAGCAATATATTTATTTGAAGTGCCAGAAATCAAATGTTTATTATAAGGGTTATTACATGCAAGGCATTAATAATTCTAAGATAAAATATTCCAGTATATTCTGAACAGATACTACTTGATTATATTAAAGATTGTATTAAAACTCATTGTACCTAAAAATGTAAATTCTGTATTACAGACTGTACATATTATTCATTAATAGCAACTATTGAACATTTCAATGGCAAATGCTAGTATTCTGTTCTTGGTTCTACACTTGATCTTAACCAAAAGGACGAGAAGCACTCTGTTCTTGGTTCTATAATCCCCTGTATTATTCTACCCAAAGGCATATGATAGATAAGGTGCACAATCCAAAGACACTTTCATCTGTCTAAGATAATATGAGGATGTTGATAACAATGATAGCAAATACAGAGCTTTTTATCTGCCAAGTATTGTTCTGACACTTTACAAACATGTACTCTTTAGAAGAACTCAGTGACAGAGTAGTTTTCTTATCTCTCGTAATGCAGACGAATAAATTCAGTCACTAACAAGTTTACAACCTTGCCCAAGCTCACATAATTAGCATGAAACAGAGACACAATTCAAACCTAGACTTTCTGGCCCTAGATCCTGTATGCTTTAAAACCATAGCTCAATTCTTCAACTTCAACTGAAAGAGATTATCAAATTACTCCTCAAAGTAGTTAAAAATAGTTATATTAATTTAAACTCTTAAGGGTATGAAAGTATACAGTGTACACATGACACTGGGACAGGAGGTATTATTAATAACACTGATTCACAGAAGAAAAAAACTAAATTCATAGTTAATTTGTTCATTATTTGTCTCTCTCTGACACTCCATGAAACTGATAGTAAGAGAATTTTTAAAACAAAATGAAGAACAATGAAAGAATCAACACAGAAAGGTCTGACAAATTTGGGGAAACTCCTATAGAAAAAGTCAAAGTCAAGAGCAGGCAAAGAAGGGGTCTGAGACAAAAAGACTGATCTAACAAATAAACTCTAGAGAAGCTTCCAAACTTATAACTGTGGGGTAAGAGGGCATGCATGAAAAAAAGAGATGGAAAGTTTAGCGCTTCTGTGGAAGCTGGAAAGAAAAAAAATTAAACAATTATTTCCTGCTGTTAATCTGCCCTACTCCCAAATACATGTAGATTATATTCTGGCATTACTCTTAGAACAAAATAAGACAAAGGAAAAGTGAATAAAGAAACTGAATAAACAGCCTTTTAGTGGGGGAGCTTCCCTGTAAAAGCAAGCTCCCAACTCATTCACTTTCACATTAGGTCTGTCAGTCAAAACACACTGTCCAATGCTTCCAGTGAGAGCTAGTCAGCCTTCAAGTCCCAAAGGCATGAGCAGGACAAACAAAGTAAGTGAAACAATAGCACCAGAGGAAACAGAAAATAACTTTTTATAAAACCTATTATTCTTAAATCAATTTGAGAACTTTTTGCATCCATGTACCTGCATCACTATGTTACAGAAAAGGAATCATCCAAAAAATTTTATATATATAATACATTTATATATGTATATATATATAAATCATGTATATATATAATTATGTGTGTGTGTGTATATATATATATATGTATATATGTCTGCTAAAATACAAACATTCAGTTAGAAGAGTCAGAAAATAAAACAGAATGAACCACTTCCACTCCCCTCACAAAAAAAGGTACAAAGAGAGACAAAAAAATGTTGGAGAGTCAACCACTCAATGAAGAAACTATAGGAGAAAATTATCAAAGAAAAATTTCCAAAACTGAAGAAAGACAAGTGTTTATATCAAAAGAAACTACTTAATGCTAAGCATAACTAATACAAAGAACTCACACCTAGGCATATCCTTATCAAATATCTTGCTCCTTGTGAAACAGAACCCAAAAGATTCCAGAGCAGGGGAAAAGCCTACAACAATGGGGGAAAAATTATTTTCAATTTAAAATTCTACATAGCCTATTGACCAAATACAAAAGCAAATTAAAGACATTTTTAGATATGTAAGGACTTGAATAGTTGATCTCTTACTCTTCTAGCATAAAGAAGATAGTTTAGGGAGCATACAAAACAAAGGTGAAAACCAAGGAAATAGGAAATATATAAGAAAACGATGGCACTAACCAAGGAATCCAGTGAAAAAGAAATCCCAAGGATGCAGCTGTACAGCAGACCTAAAAAGCAATGAGTCTACATTAGAACAAGAAATTAGGAAGCCCTAAAGAATGTCATCTCAAAGAAGTACCATAAACATTTCAAGAAACAGATAAAATGAACAGAAACCTAAAAGACATTCACAAAATGATAAAGATAGCATATGCTGCTTCTTCTCAATTTGGAAAAAAAGGAGAAAAAACAAAATTATGTAACAACAACATGATCCTAACCTAAAATATGGCAATGATTTTGACCAATTTATTAGCTATGAGAAAAACAATACACTTCAATCAAATGATGGGTACATTCTCTTTTGGTTAACTTTGGTATTACAAAGGGCCTTTAGAGAGAGAAATATATTTTAGTATATACTTGTTCTCTCTTCTAAGATGTCTTTGCCCTCTCTGCTTTGACTGATTCATTTACCCATTCAATTGTTGAACAAATATTTCTTGAGAATATTCACAAATCTAGATATGCCAAGCACTGTTCAGAAGCTAACAAAATGGGGGAGGGAAGCTCTGCCCTTTTGGAGATTGTTTTGATGACTCCCACTCTTTCAAGAATCTGCTAAGCAATTCTTTTCCTCTGAACATTAGGCAAACTGTTTCTCCCTCTCCTGAAAGAACTTGTAACTCTACACAACTCAATTTAGCTTTTTACATACCTCATAGACACCTATTACCTCATCTACTATGTAGACCCTATAAAAACAGCAACATTTATTAGTGTTACTTGTTTCTCCATGAGGTACACTGAGCCTAGATCAACAAAGATGTTTTGAACCTTTCAATTCAACGGACAATGTACAATAAAGCTGTTAGGCAAAATGTAAAGTACTATACAAATGTTATCTATTACATAACAGATGAGGAAACTGAAGTCCTTGTCAGTTAAATGATTTTCCCACACACCAGAAATCCAGTTTGTAGATGAGCCAAAGTTACAAATCATAATGTTGAAAATCTGAACTTAGACTATTTCTACTATACTAGGTTGAATTAAAGCAAGTGGCCAAATCAAAAAATACACCTAAATTAGAATAACCTTGGGCAATTTCTTAAAATGGTTCCAAATATACAATAAACATCTAAGACACAGACTCTATTTCTTCCATATGTGAAAGGATAGCTTTGCAATTACTGGACGATCACTATGAAACCTTCTAATCAAAAAATCTATCTTTTAAAAATTCGCAATTTCACAGAGCTGTGTATTCCTATATTGCAGTATATACCTGAAATGAATAAATGTGTGGATGTTACATGGCATGTAATATACATTTTTTTAAATTTCCTAACAAGGAAAACTTCAAATACTATTCCCATAAATATAATGAACCTTTATTTTTTAACTTGAAAACACTTATCTGCTCAAAAAAGTATGAATGATGCTTTCATTAATTTAAACAAAAAACATAGACCTCTTTCTCATAAGCAAAAGAAGTTCTATGGTTAAAGTTATCAAGACATACCTTTTAAATACAAACAAAAAAATCAGCACTGCAATATTACATAAATTTTGTAAAAATCAGGGAAATAATGCAACAAAGCACGGTATTTTACATACACAAAAGTTACACACATTTTAAATGGTCCTTCTTTGGTATATGGTGGTATCTGTTCAATAACCACAATACCAAATAGTAGTAGCCATGTAACTGCGATTTATCCACAAAAATACACCAAATAGATAGAAACTGAACCAAAGCCAAAGAAATGCTTCAATTCAACCAACATTTATCAAAGGCTTTCTAGGTATCAGTGCCCACTCTAGGTACTTGGAATATTTCTAAGACAAAAATACTAAAATTCTTGGTGAAAGCAACTACAATTATTTTTCCAAATACTAAAGCTGACTAAATTTGATGTCCAAGTGTAGGATAACATAGCTAGGTTCTCTATAAACAGGTTTCACCACCTTAAAAAGATGATTGGAAATACTGAGGAAAAAAGCAGTTATAAACTTACATATAACAACACTGTGAGCTGTGTTTGTGAGTCAGATTACAGAAATCTGGAATTTAAGTCACTGTGTTACTTTACAGTTCCCCCAATACTTACAAACCAAAAGAATTCAATGACAGTGGTTTTTTACTCATAGTGCAACCAGGAAAGTCAGAGAAATCTTTTATCATCCACTGGAATATAGGAGTTTCACTTTTGTCCAGATTCTATACCACTATCAGCTGTCACAATTATCATTCATAATCACCTTACTTGTTAACTCAGTGATCTGCCCACATCAACTATTAGCCCTGATATAGATACAATCTCCACCTCTTACTACACAGCCTCAATTACAATCACTGGAAAAAGACCAATTAACCCCAAACAATTCTATCCCTTTAACTTTTCCCAAGTGTTTCACAAAGAAAAAGTACAAGTAAAATTTTGAAATTCATTCTTTAATATCTATGCTGACAATAATTCATTTTATAATATTTTAATATGTAAAGAACTATAAAGCAAGTCTGCAAACAGATCAAAAAGACCAACAACAAAAGGCAAAGACAGGCACAAAAAGGAAACCAAAAGCCCACACATAACAAATGAAAGCCTCAACCTGATTAGTACTCCAAAAAAGCAAATAGCAGTAAAAATTAAAATAATTGCAATTACCACTTATTGGGCTAGTTATGTAACAATGTGCAATAAAGACTTATTCCATTAGTTAATAAATTACAATATAGACAATAACCTTCCTGAAAAAATAAGAAATTTTCAAATAAATGATATTTTAAGATAGACAATTCATAAATGTAAAATGACTTGACTGGAAATGAAAAGTTGAGGGAGAGGATAAAGAGCAGGCACAAAATCATCAAAATATGAATCCAATTTTTATTCCAGGAGTCAGTTCTTACTATGAAAATGAAATCTACAGTACATAAAAAAAGTGACAAGTTATGTAATTATGCAGGTAGAATGGAAGCAATTTTAAAAAACACTGCTTATGTTTCAGGCTAAAAACACTTGACACAAGCGAGATTGTTTGGTTTGGGTTTTTTTTTTTTTTTTTTTTTTTTTGGTACCGGGGATGCAACTCATGACCTGACGCTTGCCAGGCAGGTGCTGTGGCACTGAGCTATATCCTTGGCCCCACAAATGTTTTTTAAAGACATGTAACTTGATCAAATTTGTTTTTTCCCTGTACTTTAAATTTTAAATTTCAAGGAAACATATGATCAATCAAAAACAAGCAAGTGTTAATAATTTAAACTCAAGAATCATTTTTTCCTAATGAGATTTCTTTCAAAGATAAGCGTAATTTCACCAAAAAGTTTTAACTTTTTTTCAACCAAGGTGTTATTCTAAGAGTCACTGCTCTTAATACAAATTTTTAAAATTTAAGACCCATTATCAGCCTCATCCAATTTTCTTCCTCCTCTACAATGAATGAGACATAGTATATGTAAAAATACAAAGTCTATTTTCTTTTTCAAAAGAAAAACTTTGAATCAAGTAGACTGAATTATCTAGTCCACTGAGAAAGTTTACTACTAAAATAACCGTAATCTGAAGTATATACAAAATCAAATGAACACAGAAAAAAAAAAAAAGATCCCTTCCTCATACCACTCACAAAAGTAAATTCTAATAAAACTTAAGATCCAGCAGTTAAAAAATTCAAACTGTTAGAAAAGCCTTTCACTTCTGGTAATGATACACTAAATGCAGAGCACTCTCTTGCTGAAAGAACTAAAATGTCTGAACAAGATATATTTAAAAGTCCATTTGAAAACTAATAAAGATACAAATTGGAGGCAGTGCCTTTTGTCTGGAGTCAAGATCTGAGAAAAGAAAACCTAAGAGGTAAGCCTAACAACAAGGGCCACTTTTCTCAAGGTATCTGTAAATTATGGAATAAGGATCAAGAGGCTTAGCAGAGAAAGCTTTTGAATGTCTCACAAAACAAAGAGGACAAAGACTGGAAATCAAAACCTGCCAAGAAACTGAATACCATAACACTAAAGGAGTATACCCTATAATGGGAGATCAAAGCCCAAATTCAAATTGTCAGTATCTCTGATTAGATTAAGGGGATCTACAGATTATTAGCTCTAGCCACTAGGTAGAAGCAGAATGGTAGAAGGTGTCATCATTTGGCACAAATAATCTCTGCCATATTTTATATAATAGCATTCTTTCAAAGATAATCAGGCACAGACAAAGAAACAAATATGAAAACCAAGATAAATAATAGAAACAGACCCACAGGAGACTGAGAAAATGAAGTTTTCAGACAAATCACAGACTTTAGTAGGTTCTATGAAATAAAGGACAAGATTTTGAATTTTTGTACAGAGTTGGAGACTTTTAAAATAATTAAGTGAAAATTATAGAATCTAAAAACTGAATTAAAATTTAAAACATAGTGGGTGATTTACGGCAATCACACACAGGAAATGAAAGAACTTGTATACTAGAAGATGCATTAGAAAAAATTACAGATAGGAAAAAAGAAAACTAAAAAAGTACATAAAGAAAGAAAACTAAAGAAAAACTAAATTAAAGTATACAATTAGAAACCCAGAAAAATCAGAACAGGTCAAAAATACTGTTTAAAGTGATTAAAAACTGAATTTTCTAAAACTAATGATAAATATCAAGATGTAGAAACATAAGAATGCGACAGGGATAAATACCAAGAAAAAAGTACAAGTAGGTCATCAAAGTAAAGAGTTTAAAACCCAGAAAATAAAAATGTTAAAAGCAATTAGAAAAAAATTATGATAAATTACCATCAACAAAGCAACAGCAAGATTTATCAGTAAAGACAATGGGAAACTACATGATTATGAAATGATATCTTTAAATACTAAATTCAACTGCTAATCTGAAATTTTTTACAGGGTAATTATATAGCTCAAAAATGCAATGAAATACATTTTCATCCAAAAAATTAGACCTTTTCATCATTTTATCCATATATAAGAAAATATAAATGCAGGTTCTAAAGGCAACATGGGAATGTAAAAAGGAATAAAGAGCAATAAAATGCATAAATACACTATATTGATAAATATAAACAATGACAATATAAAACAGTAACAATTCCTTGTACTATTTTAAAAGTATACACAAAGCACACAGCAAAAAGCAAAAGAGCACATAAGCACTAGAAGCTAGGAAAAGATTTATTGCTTTATGACAATACAACAACTCTGAGAGTGAGTTTTACACCTGTTTAATAAATAAATGACAACTGTTTCACTAGTCATACTTTCAAAAGCTAGCAAATCAGTAACAGCCATGCCTCTGAAATTTAGACAATGAACATTATCACTCCAATGAACATTCCCATAAAATGATAAAATATTTACAACGTTTAGGTGTTAAAAAAAAAAAAAAGAGGATGACACATACACTTTAGAACTTATTTGGAGTTTTAGTAGGAGAGTGCAGCTACTCACATACCCTTAACCAAGCAAACTGTTTTCTTCTATGGAGGGGAAGGGAGATAGTCATCCTTTTCCACTGACCGACTAGTTTCAGAGGAATGCACAGGGAGCAGTGAGGGAAGAAGGGGACACCCTCATAGCTAGCCAGATCAGCTGAATCAACCCTGCCAATCAACAGGGTGACAGATGTCTCAGCCAGATTGATACATAGCCTTATATTGCTAACCTTAACAATACTGGTACTCATAAGAGCATGGCCAAATAATAAGGAATGTCTTCATGATGGAAAAGGAAGGTATTAATGCTCTTGAGATCTGATAGGCACTGTCATCAAGGTGACAGACTATAAACTTTGGTTCCTGGTCAATCTCTGGTGTAGCTACAGTTATGTTTTCATATATGATAATTAGATTTTTCCCATGCCACCCCAGAACCAAGGACAATTGTTGTGTGACAACAATTAGACTATTCCAAATGTATAAACTCCCCAACATACTTAGTGAACTGTTTTCTAACAGAATATAAAAGAGTAAAGTCTTTCTCGTGACTGATGAAGGCAATTTCTGAAAATAATGATCACAAACACACCTATCTTTAAGAACTACAGGATACTTTCATAGTTTGTTATTTTTGGCAACAAGAAATAAACTTCTTGGATCAAAGACTTCCTATGCACTCAAAAGAGTACCATTAACACTTAAAAACATAAAAAGAAATATTTCAACTGTTCCATTTCTCCCGCTTTTACTTCATATTCCAATTGATAATCACAAACACCAAATTCATTGAGTTTAGCCCTGAAATGATTTTAAAATAGTTTTCTAACTAGAGTATAATTATTTTTAACTAAAGTACTGTTCTGCCACTGCAGTCATCTTATTTATATAAATGCTAGTTAAGCACCACAGAAATTCTAAAATATGTAATTAGAATGTCACAGATCACTTAATCCATTCTGTCAAAACAGGAATTATTTTAACTTGTGTTTCACATCCTTTACAAAGAAATCCTATTTATTTTCTCTAACAGACAAAAAAATTAGTAGGATAAATTTACAATATATTTCCCCAATCAAACTTTCAAATGATTCTGGTTAACCACAAATTGACTCAAGCAGTTTAGTACTTTTTCTGAATGTATTTTACTAAAATGTCTGACAACATATAATAATAATGTCATATAGTAATTGAATTACTGTTCTGCAGAGTTACAAATTACTCCACTATCCTAGCCACTTACATACAAAAAAGGTCACTATAGTCCTAAGAAATTATCCAAATAAAACATATGCACTGCTAGCCTAAAGTAAAATATTTCTAAATACTATATCCCTCCTACTTAAGGTTAATACATAATCACAAAAGCTTTTATTAAGTAACACATAACTAAGCTGATTTCATGAAAATAAAAACATAAATAATCTAGCTCTACCAATTTTAAATATCTGGATATTTGTAAAAGTAAATGCAACATACAATTTTTTTCTTTGTTCTGTTCTGTTCTGTTTTGTTTTGTTTTGTTTTGTTTGTTTTTGTGGTACTGAAGATTGAAGGTAAGACTTTCATACTAAGCTACAACCCCAGGCCTTTTTTATGTTTTTATTTAGAGAGAGGCTCTTGCTAAATCACTAAACTGCTCATATTGGGCTCCAACTTGCAACCTCTTGTCTCACATTCCCAAACTGCTGAAATTATAATCATGTCACATATGCCCAGCTTGATTGTTTTCAAATATTCACAAACATGTAATTTCTGTAATTATGTACCATCTGTTAATTATAAGACAAAAAATTACAATAAGGAACTATCATAAATATTATGATCTTGAAAAATAAAACTCTAGCCATAATTTATTAAGATCACATTAATGATACACCCAAACACACACACACACACACACACACACACACACACTCTCTCTCTCTCTCTCTCTCTCTCTCTCTCTCTCTCTGATTCAAATGAAGATGAAAAGTATCATGGTAGTTCCTCAGTGACTTACTAAAAATTATTCTAATAAATAAACAATTATATAATTCTTAAATTTGCCTCAGACAGATATGTGGCTGGCTCTCATACCTCATTCTAGATTCCTTTAACCACTTAAAAGCTTTTCTTTTTCACACTGATATTTTATTTGTAACAAAATACTACCTAGTCAGATTCTAAAATAGGAATCTTTAGAAATGAGATTAGCAAAACAATTTTAAAATACTTACTGTCTTGTTTCGTAATCTAATTATGTCTGAGACAGAGCCAGCTCCACAGTACTCCATAACAATCCAGAGGTCAGTGTTCTTAAAGTAACTGCCATAGTACTTTACAACATATGGGCTAAAGAAACATAAAACAATTACATTTAGTTAATTCCCAAAGAACATTTTTTTCTTAATCCCAGTACAAAGTATTTTCAACATTTCACAATGTTCCAATAAGTAAACTTAACTTCTATTGTACACTGAATCGTCTGTATCCAGAGTTTACCAACTGTATATAATTAGGCTTTAATTCATGGATGAAATTTAACAGGATTATAAACCAGAGGAGGCCCAAATGTTTTGAGTGATTACCAAGGAAAATAATGCTTCATTTTGGCAAAGGACTCACTACTTAACATAAGGAACAAATGAAAATATTTTCCTTTAATAAGAACATTTTAAACATAAATCGTCTAGGATTTGAAGTTAAATATTAATATTCAACTTTAAAACACTGTTATCAATAGATAATGGATATATAACAATTCAAATTTAAAATTATGTATTTATACACACACATTTATATATTTAGATATATACCATATATAGAAACACCATCAAAAAGAGAAGGTTAAGAGAAGAATGCCAGGGAAGAATTTCCAGTAGAGCCTGTACAATTTTAGCCAAGTCTTAAAACCAAAAGTAGAGAAGGTTGGATGGAGCTGAACTAAACTACTGGGCCAGAATTTAATTCTTTCTTATTCCTACTGTTCCTCATAACCAACTGCATATTCTTGCTTCCCACTGACATAATTTTCTCTCCATTCTAATCTAAGCCCCATACAGTTTCAGGTTACTTTCTTTAAAGCAGAAGGAAAATAAGCTGATCATAGCACTCTCCTGATTTAAAAAACTCCAATGGCTTTCAATTATCCAAAGAAAAAGTCTACACTGCTTCATATCACATTCGAAATCTTTCAAAGGTTACCTCTTTATCTGTGTCTCTTATACTTTCTATCTTACATCATACATTTCCAAACATACTCAGCTTTTTCTAGGTGTTAGGACATACTAGAAATTTAAAAATTTTCACTTGAGGCAGGCATGGTAGCACACATCTGTAATCCCAGCACTCAAGAGGCTGAAGCAGGAGGATCACTAAGAGTTCAAGGCCAGCCTGGGCTACATAATGAGTTCAAGGGCAGCCTGAACTGCATAATGAAACCTTGTCTCAACAAGACAAAAAAAAAAAAAAGTTCACTTGAACTATTTAACAGAAGTGCTTATTTAAAACAAATGAAACTAGCACATAGACTCAGAACTTCAAAGCCCAGGAAATACTAAAGTGTTTTTATTAATATACATATCTTTGAGGTATAAGTACTTGTGTAGGAATATATAGTAGGAAGTAGTGCTCTTAACACCTGTTCTTATGCAGTAGGTCTTTTCAAAGCTTTACAGGTGACTGAAATAGATCCAAAGTAGAGCTTCACTTCAGAAGACAGCCTGCATATCATTCAGAAAAAAAACCTTTAAATATTATCTTTTTCATCAGAATTTTGAAACTAACAGTGAAATCAAGCCTATCTTTACTGAGAAGCATATAAAAATGAGTATCTTATCTTGCCATTTACATCAAGAAATTAATAATGCTAAGGTAGGATTGGCAACTTTTACAAAAACTAAGAACATCTCCTCTTAGAAGTGGTCAAAAGTCAGGCACGGTGGTGCATGGTTGAAAACTCAGCACTTGGGAAGCTGAGGTGACCGTATCACTGTGAGTTCCAGGCCACCCAGTCTAAACTACACAGTGAGTTCAAGGCCAGCTTGAACTACATAGCAAGACCCAATTAAAAAAAAAAAAAAGGTGAATAAAAATAGTCAAAAGATCATTTGTATCCCATATTAATCTACAAATACATAAATGATGTTTAAACAATTCTACATCATAAAATATGCACTCAATCATTTAAATCTACATAAGCAAATAAGTAGAACTAAACAGTCACATTAAGGACACATACTTGAAAATAATTTTTAGTATTTGACATTCATTCACTCTACATTGGCCAGCCATAAGACTAGATGGTTAGTATACAGCAGTGAACTAATAGACACAATTCTAAACTTCATACAGCATATACCAGCATGGAATACACTGCTATTAGAAGTGAATCTAAATAAATATAATTATCAACCATGTTAAGAACAAAAGGAGGTGTGCCATGAGAAAGGTAGCTGTACCTTTATTCCACATTCACCCTTTTTTCAAATTATACTGACCCTAATTCATATGAAGGAATAGCATATGTTCATATTCCATAGCAGCTCCTGACTTGGAAAGAACTGGAATATGTGGGGGAAAAAATTTGAAAGTAGCGCCGGGGATTTAGATCAGCGGCGTAAGCGCCTGTCTGGCAAGCATGAGGTCATGAGTTTGATCCCTGGTACCAAAAAAAAAATTGAAAATAGACATGGGTGGGTTTCAACAACAAAATGTTGTTCATCTATTGAATTGCTGTCAATTCCAAAATCCACTGATTTGGAAAAGAAGGAAATGCTTAAACTCCAGAGCTTACATGTAAACAGTGGACTACCTAATGGTGATCCTCTGATATTGTCTATTATCAACACCCTTTTTATTTTAAAATACTTATTACATCATTTGTCAATTACTTGACCATTAGCTTTTATCTGCCTTCCCCAGAAGAATAAAAGCTCCATTAAGATACATGTCAATCTTGCTCTCCACTTTAACCTCAGTATCTCCCTTCTCATAATACAAACTAAATAAGCACTGAATAACTGAACAAATACACTGATTCAAAAAATTAAGAAGTGGACTTCAATTTAGGCCTCTTTGAACTAAGATGTAAGGGTTGACTATAATTCAGAGCACCCACACATCAGGAACTGCCCCTACAATAGCTCTAAGAATGAACAAATCAGTTTAAAACACTAAATGAGATAAGCACACCTAAAGTGAATGTAAAATAAAATACAGTAAAATGGAGATATAGATGAAGGCAAGATACCTGATCATAAAAGGCTTCAAAACCAAAGTAACACAGCTGCTACAACTATGAACAGAGAGAAAAAGTTAAAAAGTTATTTGAATCTATGCATGCAGGAGATTTTAATAAGCCTATCTTTTTATTGTCAGCATTTTTTAATGATGTAATATATGGAGCCTTGCTGAAATGAGGGACTGCCCCTCTTAAGATTAGCTAATTCCTACTTAGCAAACAAACCACACTGAAGCATGCCTTTCAGATGGAAAGCCCATACACTCAATTTACACTCCAAAGTTACTATTCCCTTGCCCTAATTACCCCAGAGCCAGTATCAAGCAAGTAGTGACAACACTCAGGCCCAGAGTTCACTGAAATTACTGTATTCCAATTAGCCAATCTCTGTGAGCACTGCTTTAGCCTGTCTCACCTGTTCTTCCCATAAAAGTCACAATAAATGTTCTAGCCCATATTCTCCCTTTGTGCTTTCCTGTGTAGTCCTCAGTGATATGCCCTGCCTCTTTCTTTTGAAATCTGTTGATTTTAACAATATATCTGTATTATTTTTATTATACTGTTTTAATTTTTCCCATGCCAGTTATCTCTTCATCTGTTAATCTCATTACAATTGATAATAACAAAACACACATTTTAAAAGAGAGAGATGTTGGTGAATTAAATTAAATTAGAATTAAATTAGAATTAAATTAAATTAGAATGAGTATAGTAGAAACATCAATTTCAAAACAATTTCAAGAGGTGTTTTTAAGGCATATTCCACATAACTAGGTAATGATATAAACTGGCAAGTTGGGAATCAGTAAGCAGGTTTTCTTCTGTGCTTTACCCACCATTCCATCCTTTAATCATACACTAGATATACATGAAATGTTAATGCCATTATTTTTTAACACTAATAAGACCCAGGAATTGTAACTCAGTCTTTGTCTACCTGCACTGATACTATGGATTCCAACTGATTTACTCATGTATCATTTTTAAATAATTTAATCAAAAAGCATTCACTGAACAACAGACATGGCCTAGTGGCAGATGTTAGAGAGAAAAATGGAGAAACTTTAATAACAAAGAAGAAAGACAATTCAGGTAATAAGGAACCACAAAAGAACCACTTACACAGAGAAATCATACAACCAAATCAGCATTTAAAGAAGATTATCCTGTGCAGGATTGTCTGGGGCCAAAGTTAATACACTTTATCCTAGTCAACAAGTTAGCTAACTGTACAACAATTTAGATATTCCAACATCTGTTTCTTAACCACCACACTGAAAATTAAAATTTGGGAATGAAGAGTAAGAGTTTCATCTAAAGAGTTTCATCTATAGCTCAGTAACTATATATATATATATATATATATATATATTCATTTAAAACACTAACTCAGTGATATATATATGTATGTATTCATTTGAAACACTTATATATTACAGTTTCAAGCAATGTACAAAATTTTAATTCACCGATGCCTAAGAATCTTGACTAATCCACTATACAGACTTGCAGGTTGCATCAGAACCCAATTATCTACGCACATTAGAAGTGCTAAATAGGGGATCACCTACGCTTCTGAAAATTCTTGGGTGAAAGGACAAAGACACACATGAAATTACAGACTACACCCAGAAACAGAAGCCTTGATAACTAGGGTGACAATAATGGGCCATGTTCCATGTCTTTCTCCTGTGCATCCTCCATTTCATTCTCCTGTCCTATTAGTTACTTCCCTAACACTTTCAGCATATCTTTCTCACTTTCCTTTTCCATTTTTTTCCTTGTTTTTGGCCTCCTCTCATATCATGCCTTATGGTCACATCCTTTCCACTCTTATCTCCACACTTCACAGTTTCCTCATATTCTTTAACCTAACAGTCCTCCTCTAGTATCACAACTTAAAATAGAGGAGTAAAGACAGAAGTAAGAAAAACGAGGAAAAAAACTATAAAACATTGCAAGCTCTTCTTATATATTTGCACCATTTGGGCAAGGTGTGGTAGGGCCTTCAGTGGTACAATCATCTACCTAGGATACCTACCATGTGTGAAGCTTTGAATTGAGTAGCCAGTACACCTCAAAACTGGAGGAGAGAGGGTAATTTTCTCTTTACATAACACTTGTAACTCACATTACAAGTTATGTGGACTAAATTACTCAGTTTAAGTTTCTTATTGAAATTCAAATGTTTTATTCACAATAGCCAAGATACTGAACCAACCTCAGTGTCCATCACTAGACTAATGGATATGTAAACATAGCACAGTACACAATGGAGTATTATTCAGATACCAAAAAAGAAAGCTATACCATTTGTGGTAACATAGAATAACCCAGAGGAAATCATGTTAAGTGAAATACGACAGACACATAGAAACAAAAACCACATGATCTTACTCATATGTGGAATCGTAAAAAGGTGACCTCATAGATCTGGATAATAGAATGGTGATTACCAAGGACTGGGGCAGTTGAGGGTGCAGGAGGAAAGAAGGGAGATGATGGTCAAAGAACAGAAAATTGCAACTGGATAGGAAAATAAGTCCAGGATATGTACTGTACAGCATGATGACTACAGTTAACAAAATTAACAATACATTTTTTTTTTCTTATGTCCTGGGGACAGAAACTGCGGCATCTAGGACTGAGTTACACCGCTGGTCCACTCTCATTTCTGAGAAAAGAGCTTGCACATTGGTCAAAAACTCTCAGTCCTCCTGCCTCAGTCTCTCAAATAGATTGGATTAAGGATTGTGCCATTATGCCTAAGAACACTATATTCTTTAAAAATGCTAAGAGACGGGCCAGGGATTTAGCTCAGTGGCTTAAGCGACTGCCTGGCAAGCGCAAGGTCGTGAGTTCGATCCCTGGTACCAAAAAAAAAGAGTGTAAAAATTGTTCAGTATTTTCTTTGGGGCTGGGTATTTAGCTCAGTGGCATAAGCGCCTGTCTGGCAAGCACAAGGTCGTGAGTTCGATCCCCAGTACCGGGAAAAAAAAAAAAAATGCTAAGAGACTGGATGGTTAAGTGCTCTCACCACTAAAATAATGAATATGTGAAATACTGCGTATGTTAATTAGCAAGATTTAGTCATTACACAACATATATATACTTCAAAACATATCATACACAATATATACAATTTTATCTGTCAATTTAAAAATAAAATAAAATAATTAAATTAAAAATAAAGTACAACCTATGACAAGACTAACCAATTGAGAAAGTATTCACTTGAACTGATGATATATGCTGACCTTTGCTCTTCCTTCTTAAAAAAGGTGTAAGCCCAAATAGGTTATAGAGGGTAATTAAAACCTAGCAATTATTAAAAAATAAATTTGTGTTCATTTTTACTGCTAAAATGGTGACATTTTAACTTGAATTTCATTTAGTAAAACCATATACTGCTAAAGGTATATTATTTAAAGTTCTTTTATGAGCATGTGATAATGAAAATACTAATGGTTAATTTTCATTACATAATTTTTATCAACATCCTCTTACTAGCAATTCACAACTTTATATGAATAATATAAATAATGTTTTTATAAAGGCAATGAATATTCTACAAAACTCAAATTGTTTCCAACATAACTCTCACTCACAGCAATTTAATTTTTGGCTCACCCAAAATCAGATAAACATACACGTAAGTTTGATACATGTTGCCAACTGTTATCACTAACCCACCAAATGGTGTTTCGAACATTTTTGCCCTCAGAAAGTGCTCAAATGGAATCTGATCCAGAAACCTGAGCAAACAGAACAGACAGGGAGTAACTGTTAAGGAAGAAGCCAGGGAATACTCAGTGATACTTCAAGCGGGCCAGTTGGCAATGATCTATTCCTACTACAGATCTCATCTCTCCCCTTTTGTCCAGCGAATGTGACTCATCCATTACGGCTCAGCATGATTATGATCTCCCTGGAGAAGCTTAGCTAGAACCCCCAACAGAAGACAAATCCTCATATTTTCCCCCATCACACTCTATGGGTCTCTTCCACTCCACTGGGAGCCCCTTCAATATCTAGGACTAGTTCATCCTTATACCTCTCTTGAGCAGCACATGAGTTCCTCAAGTGCTGGTACTCAAAACACAATCATTGAATGAATTAATAAGTGAATAGTCACCTGCCCTGACTCATAGCAACATAGATAGGAGAGATTCCTTCTCTAGAGTGTAAGCACCAGATAGGAAAGGCCTGTGTCACGTTTATTAACATTACCTGGCTGGAAGCACTGACAAGTACAACAGCCCAGCTCTTGTCCCCACTCCTAGGAATGCCTTGGGAGTGCTTCACCCTGAAGTGTTGGGATCTTTCTTTTATGTTTATCAATACACGTTTGCTGAACATAATGATTACATTCTTTGTGGGGAGCTGATACATTACAAATCTTAAATTTTTTCCTTCCTCTAGTCTTCCTCCCTCCCTCCATCTCTAATTCCCCTTCTCATTGGCAAAGGATCTATATTACTATTTCATACTATCTTTTATTTTGCTCTTTAAATTATTCACACTTTAGGTTTCTCATAAGAGAAATCATACAGTAGTTATGCCAGTGGATCTGATTTATTTCCTTAATATTAAGGTACATCTATTTTCTTACAAATTAGTCGAATGTATCATTTTCTATGGCTGATGTATATATATACATATATCTCACATTTTCTTTATCCATTCATCTGTTGACAGGCATAGAAGCAGCTTCCAAAATTTAGATACTGCACGGGGGGGGGGATCCTTTTATAGACACTATTATAACCATTCTTCAGCAATGGTCCTGGAGTAAGCATATAAACTCTCATCTCAGTCACTAGCAAGTTTCATAATCTTAAGATAATTCATGTAAAAATCTCTGGGTTTCCTTTTCTGCACTTATACCCACGAAACAGCTTTCACATATGCATCACTACCAGAAGCCTTCTTATTCAAATAAAATTTATTGGGATATATAAAAAAGAAAACAGCAATGAAGTTTCTCATTTTGCTCAATTCTTCACTGTTTTAGACAAAACCTCTAAAAGCAACTCTTTAGAACAGAGTGCAATTTGAATGACCTGATAAGAAGTCTAATCTATTAATAACATTCTATGACTTACACATTCAACAAATATTTATGAAATGCTTAATTTATACCGAGTGCTGCACACTGAAGACTCTGCAATAAAGCAGATGGGCTCCCTCAAGTACTTATACCAACATAGCAAAATACAGTATTTATCACATGCTTAATATGCAGTAAAACAAATTTTTATAAAAGATCAAAATATTACCTCTGGTCTCCTCATATAGTGTAGAAAGCAAGACAATTTGCCAAATATTAGAAACCTGAATATATTAAAAAGATATTTAAATTCCAGAAATATGTATCTCATTTTCTCTGACCAAAATTTTTTTCAGTGTCTTTTGTGTGGAAATTTTTCAGTTTTTATAGATTTCTTTTTTTTTTTATAATTTTTTTATTTTATTTTAAAAGGGAGTAAAATTAAACACAACAAAACAGAACAGAATGGGACATAAGAAAGCATAAATTTCAAAGCTAGACAACCAGAGATCTTCACTATCTGTCATATTGTCGCTTGTTTTCTTCCAAATGGTTGTCCTCATCTTTGCATATGGAGAGCTCATACTAAATAACATAGCCAATCTTTTCACAAGATGTGCAGTTCACTGGCTCCCACTTGCTAGGCAGGGGGGAGGGGGAGGAGGGACACGGGATGGGGGACAGGACAACATGAGATGTCTGATTCTCAGCCCACACGCAGGCAGGATCACAGTCACCCCCCAGATACGGGAAGAGTTCCTTGTGCTCCCCGCACCCCAAGTCAACCGCACGGTGCAGGTCCCTATGTGCCAAGGTCTCTCTTCTGCAGGCTGCCGAAAGTCTGCCACACTCTCAGCCGTCCCCCAGAGAAGGGAGGAGTTCCTTGTTCTCCCTGCAACCTGAGTCAACCGCACGGTGCAGGTCCCGAGGCACCAGGGTCTCTCCCCTGCAGGCCCCCCAAAGTCTGCCATACTCACCTGCTATTTCTTTCTGATGAATTGACCATTCCATTTCCAAAGTTCTGAAATGGCCAACAGACCACAGAAAGAATTCTCTTTAGGCTCCTGGATGAAACCAGCTGCTACAGCGATCTGCTGGCCTTGCTTCAGAGCCACTTTACAGATTTCTTACAAGTTATTTTTTATATTCACATTTCAGTAACATATCTATATTAATACTAGCCACTAGTGGCTAATATGTAAGGCTCACATGTGCCATTTCTTACTTTCACTTGCTCCTAGCATCTATTAGAATCATTTTAAGTATCTAATTTTTTATCCTTCACTTCTATATGAATTTGAGGGTAAAACCTAAAATGTAGGAATCATTTTTTGTCAGTATTTGTTTCATCATTATTTCATTCAACACATATCTGAGAAGTATCCGATATTCACAAGGTATTCTGCTGTACAGTGGCACAAAAGTTCTAGAATTCTATCCATATTTTCTTCCCCTTATTTTTTACTTTTCCTTAAAAGTTTAAAGTGTATAATGAGAATAATGCACTAATTTCACCAGGGTTTCATCAACCCTGTTCTCTTTACTCCTTATGCATACTGAATGGATTCATTCTTTCAACCAAAAGTACAAAGTTAGGCATTTTAGTGGTTCTAAGAAACAAAAATATGATCCCTTCACTCAAGGAATAAAGAGAAGAGAAAGTTATCAAAAGTATCAGAAAAAGGAATCAAGATGATTCTCGATTTTGTTGTTGAGAAACTAAATGGAGAGCTAGAGTTTGTTCTCATTAAATTACCAAATTAATACCAAGGTTTGGGAAACCTTTGCAAAATTATGTATTTTGATTTGAAGGATAACAGATTTACTAAATTTTCTATTACTATTTGAATGTCAAAGTATGCAACTTTTTATAGAAAATAGTCTAAATATTCCAAGCAAAAATGAACAGATCCAGTGAAGTTAGTCTAAAATTACCAGTCATTTCATTCGCTAAAAAGCTTAGAAAATGTAGATGCTCTTTAATTTATACTAGGGTTACATCCAAAACAACCTTGTAAATTGAAAATACCATACATAAGTCAAAAGAAACATTTAACACAGCTAGCCTGCCAAACAGCATAGCTTAGTGACCCAGTACAATACAAAGCATCAGTTGTTTCCCCTTGTAATTATGTGACTGACAGGGAGCTGCAGTACTGGGCTACTGCTTGCCCAGTATTAAAAAAGTATTATTTCAGCCAGGCATGGGGTCTCATACCTGTAATCCCAGCACTTGGGAGGCTGAGGCAGGAAGGGTGCCGCAAGTCTGAGGCTGCCAGCCTGGGCTACAGAGTGAGCTTAAGGCCAGCCTGGACTATGAAAGCATATTGATTTTGCACCATTGTGAAGTCAAAAAATCCTAGGTCAAACGCTAAGGCAATCATAAATCTGGGACTATCTGTACAGATTTTATGTACCATTAGGAGAGAAAATATCTCATAGATTTCACAATGTATCCAGCTTTCCTTAAGCCAACAACGCTAAGTCACCATGTGAGATAAATCTAGTAAAGATATTAGCCAAGGGTTTCTGAGAAAGCTCTTTTCTGCTTTTTACTTTCTTCTTCCTATCTGGAATATAGACATTGGGCTTGATAACATAAAGGAATGTGTAATGAAGAACATGTTCAGTTTTCCTATTTTTGGACAGCCTTATAGATGAAAATCATTTTCTGTTGCTGTGTGCCATTTGACATTCTGTATTATATGTGTTTTTAATAATTAAAAAGAGTTACATTTTATGTAAATTCATTCAACGAGCATTTATGCAACATCTGCTGTTTGCCAGGATCTAGAAACACCACAAGAACTAACATTCTGCTTTCCTTCTTGAGAGGCTGGTAGTCTAGTTGAGAGCAAACACTTACAAATAGTTCTGATGTGTTAAGTTACAGTACTGACTGATGCATGAACTCATGTGATGTGAAATAAGAAGGAAAAGATAATTTGGTGAAGAAATGGAGAGATGAGAGAATAGAGAGACCTACAGATAAAAGTGATAAGCAGGTCACTGGTGTGCTGTTCTGACAATATCTACAAAGAGCTATATAGCCAAAAGAAAACTCTACAAAGCTATCCTCACCTTTCCTAAAAGATTAGTCTCACTTACCATGGGAAGTCAGAAAAAAAAAAAAAAAAAAAAACCTAAATAGACGATGAAAATGCATTTTGTTATACATTAATAAAATTTATCAAAATGGGAACAAAAAAATAAAATCTCTTCATACCTGTCACATTGTTGCATTATGGAAATTTCTTTGATGATTTCCTGAAGATCTGATTCAACAGGTACTTGTTTAATTGCAACAACTTGGCCAGATTCTTTGTGTATTGCTTTAAAGACACTTCCATAGGACCTAAAAAAAAAAAAAAGAAAAAGAAAAAGAAATCAAGGTGTTATTATTTTCTCATCAAACACATTAAAGTCTACTCCAAATTTTTATACATAGTATTTTCCAACTTTTAAAACTATTTAAATGGCAAAAAAGGTATGAAACAAGAATAAGATTGTTTCAATTACAAAGTCTTCAAGTTAATATGAGTTGCTATATTATGAAGGAAAAAAAGATATGATTTATTAACTCATATGCAGCAGTAAGAAGTTATAAATGAAAATTTGAAGAATGAAACGTAGTTTTAAAAAAGCCAAAGTCTCAAGTCAGGAGACAAGGCTTATCTTAAAATAATCTCCAGAATATTATAAAGTCTCAGCTCCATTCAAGAGCACATAAGATAGCTGCAACCCCCCACTTGACCTTCTAAACCAAAGGCAGAGAAATAGTGGAGTCTCCAGCCATCTGTTTCTCCTTGAGTTACAAAGCCAAGGTCTCCCCCAAATGTTCCTTTTACTTTCTCCTTAAGGACAAAAACCACACAAAGATAAATAAGAAGAAGGAGAATTTAATGACCACTTGCTCAAAAACTGTCTCTGTTCCAACTCTTAAAACTGTGCCAGTTAAATATTCACTTATTTAAAAAAGTAAAAACAATGAAGAAGTCATTTGTAACTTATTATAAACTAGAAAGATTTGAATCATTCACTAAATTCTTACTAAACACATGCATTATCAAATTAACATGCATTATCAAATTTATCCCTTTCAATTGTGAGGAAAACTATCATCAATAAAAAATGATAAAACATACTCAAACCAGCAGTGGCCAGAAAGTCCAGAATTCAAATATTGATTCCAAGAATCACTGTTTCTCCCTGCATTCATTCATTCTTTCTTTCTTTCTTTCTTTCTTTCTTTCTTTCTTTCTCTCTCTCTCTCTCTCTCTCTCTCTCTCTCTCTCTCTCTGTCTGTCTCTCTCTCTCTCTTAAACAGAGTCTATGTGGTTCAAGCTGGCCTTGGGCTCACTTTGTAATGAAAGCTGGTCTTGAACTCGCAATGATCCTCCCAAATGCTGGGATTATAGGAGTGTGCCACCACACTCAGCTTTTACATTATTTGTAAAGAAGAAAAAGATAAGCAAAGCAAAACATTGGAAGATACAGGGTATTTACTAATATTCAGAATTTATATGCAGAATCGCTTTCAAACTCACAATCTTCCTCCAAAAAGTGACAAATTAGTAAAGAAGTTTACATCAGCAAAATGAATTTCTTTCCCTGTTTCTTTGGGCTCTGCAAAGTAATTTAATTCAACCTGATGCCCAAAGTTACCTCTGGATAGGATAAGGGTATCTGTGTATAGATCTTCCCTCAACATAGGGAAGTACGTTCCATCAAAAATTAACGCAGAATTCAGGGCTAAATTATCTACTGTCAGTTAAGCAACACCAGTATTCCTTTCTGTGGACTCCTCTAGTACTCCAAAAGAGAAGCCTCCCAGAATCCTTTTCCCTAAATGTCTCCCAATTAAGAATTTTTCAGTGAGAAGAACACGTATAAATAAAAATGTAAAAAGTTAAAGAAAAACCATTACTCTCCAGATGCATTTGTAACTAACACTGGTAGACATGAGATGCACAGTGGCTTCCTGCTAAGCTTCTGATAACCATCACACTCCTACAATCTGAGATAGTTTATGAAAGCATCTCAAAGATTCTTTAGGATTGCCAGAGCAACAGAGAATTCTTGAGAAACTTACAATTCATTGTCAAGATCTTCAGTGTTGGCTTCTCCAGCTTCTATGATTTTTGCATTCTTGGCCCTTCCACAATTCATTTGAGCTTGTAGTTTTTATAATAATCCTTTGTGCTCAGAGTTTATAGAGTGGATTTCTCACTTTCTGACCATATCCTGCTACCAATATACTTGTAATTTCGGTAGAAAAGGTAGCTCACAGGGGAAGAAGTCTTTAAGGAAATTTTGTAGCAGTTTTTTCTTAGAACTGAAGACAATGAAGTGATAGAATATTGACAGTCTTGGAATTCAATGGTAAAAGTTACTGAAGTGCCTGAAGTGTCAGCAAAGCTCTGCCCGACCAAGTAACTGTATCAATGGACTACAGGGTGAAAACGCTATGAAGCCTCCTTTGCTACTAAAAGTAACTCTAATCTCATGTATGAGAAAATTGGCCACACAATTCCTTGAAGTCTTTATAATGACCTCACCTTACAAAGTCACTTTTGAGGAGAATACAGATCCTCCTCCAGACCACTCCACCACCAGCCCTCACTACTTCCAGACCCATAATTATAGTCATATCCCCATAGACACCAGGGGAAGGAGTATAATCCAAGAGCAGCTGTTATTCACACAGAAAATGTTGTAAGATTTTGCCAATTTTTATTGCCAGATAAAAACATGTGCTAAAAAAATCCATGCTGTGGTTTGGATATAATTCAAATGTGTTCCTACAGATTCATATGTTAAAGTTTCACCCTCAAGGAAGTATAAAGCTGGGAGATGGTAGAACCTTAAAGAAGTAGGGTTAGTGCAAGGTAAACAGGTCATTGGCAATATTGTCCTCAAAAAGGACTAATGCTGGCCTCACACTGTGAATTATTTCTCTGGAGAGCAGACTGCTATAAAAGTGCAAGTCTGGCCCCTAAATCCTTCTCCAGCTTTGTGTCTTACCATGTGATCTCCACCCCCTGCAGGCATTCCTGCTGTTGTTATACTCTACCTAGGGGTGACCTGACCAGAGGACAAGCCATGGGGTCTATTAATCTTGGACTTTCAGAGTCCAAAATCATAAGCTAAATACACTTTTTTTAATCTCTCCCCTAACTGCTCCAAATCTCTTTTCTTTATATATTACCCCATTTCAAGTATTTTGTTATAGCAATGGAAATTCTAAATACTTCACATAAAGGGAATCATACAGACTTTTTGTATATGGCATCTTTTATTCAGCATGTTTCTGAGGTCCAACCACATTATAACATCTATCTGGACTTCATTCATTTTTTATGACTGAAATGTCACTGTATAGAAGCAATATCTTGTTTATCCATTCATCAGCTGATGGATAGTTGGGTTGTTTCTACAACCAACTATTGCCTACTGTGAATACTGACATTATGAACTAGTACCTAGTTAACAAATACGTAATTACATTTCCATACTCTCTCAGGTAACTGATCTAGTTAAGTTTTAATGTCTTTGGAGCACATGTCACAATTTATATGTTGTATAGAAATATGTTTCTTCTGGATTTTCAAATTAGTTGTCACAAAGCAGCATATAATGCAGTCTTAACTCTTATAATCATTTCCTTATCAGTGATTACAGCTTTTTTCTTATTCCAAATCATTCATTTATATTG
This sequence comes from Dolichotis patagonum, assembly GCA_004027295.1. Taxonomy (NCBI): domain Eukaryota; kingdom Metazoa; phylum Chordata; class Mammalia; order Rodentia; family Caviidae; genus Dolichotis; species Dolichotis patagonum. The sequence goes on from PVJX010018304.1 coordinate 26,402, forward strand.
GGTGGGGGGGCGGGGTCACAGGGCCTCACTGTGCACCTCAAGTTGGCTTTAAATCTCAAATCCGGGCTGGCCTTGAACTCGTGATTCTCCTGTCTAAGCCTTCCCAGTGTTGTACAGGTGTGCACCACTGAATCCAGCTATTTTTGTTTTTTGCCTTTGTTCATTAGTAATAGAAGATTTAAAACCTTACCTAATTAGCTCTGCTAATTCAACCCACAGGTGATGTCAGATTATGTTCCACAATTTCCAATTAATGTGGGTTTTCGTCATTTTGTAATTATTTCTAATTTAGTAGGCTGTAATCAGAAAACTGATGTATAAAACACTATTCTTAATATGTGTCACTTTTATATGTCCGTAGAAATAAAAAGGAGGAAGGCAAGAATGGCTACAAAAATACAAACATATAAGTACTTTATACATGTATTTGTATAATTACATTTATTAATTATATGTTAATCCCTCTGTCCTTTTTTCAATTATATCTACCCAATTCTGAAAGAGATAAATTGAAATACCTCACACAATTACACTTTTATTAAATTCCCCTAACATTACTAAAAGTTTTTCCATTATAAATTTGGCTGCCACGTTATGTGACACAAATGTTTTGTTACATTTTTGTGGTATCTTACTGCCTAATGTCCCTCTTCATTCAGATGGGTCCTAGCATCTTTAATTTATTTAATATAACATTGTTATTCCTGATTTCCTATTTTTCTTTGTATGTTTGTTTTTTATACGATTTTTATAAGAAATATTTTTATAGTTCCATTTTTTACATAAATTCTACATAAGCAGCATAGTCTGACATTTTATATTTTCTCTAACATTTTGTCTTTTAATGTGAAAATGAACATTTAGTAAAAAAATACACTTCATTTTGTTCCTGCCATCTTATGTTTAACTTAGTATTTTACATGTTCCCCTCTATTTTCTTTTCCTTATTCTTGCTAATTTAAGCTCTTATTATTTTGTAAGTATTGCTATATTCTGTCATTTCATTAACTACTCCCTACTGTTATCTATGTTCAAAATGAAAAGTTTCTTTACTATTATTTTGAAAACATGTTACACATACCTCTGTCTATACACACTGTTTTTCTCACTAAGATATTCGATTTACACCTACTACTTACCCTTTCTCAAATAAAATAAGATGCTAAAAGTTGGCCTAATGTCACTTGACCAGCAAATTCTAAGTCTGCCACAGGAGATGAACTAACAAACCACTTAGAAACCACGTGCTAGCACAGTTTCTGGAACACACAGACACACAGAGAAAGGCACTGCTATTCACTTTGGGATACCCTAATCTTTAAAAATTCCACTATTATTTGCCAAATTTATTTGATTTGTTATTCAATTCAAGCAAATACACTCTAGTAGAAAGACTAGCTTTTCAATAGTTCTGTCATTATTTCAATGGTACTTTCATACTATTTGTACTTACCCTTCTCCAAGCTTCTCTAAGACATCAAAAACTTCTTCAGGCTGCTTAGTCAAACTGTCTTCACTCAGCTTTTTTAGCTTACTAATAAGAAAAAAGAAAGAAAGACTTTCCTTATGATCTCTTACAAAAATTTTAACTTTAAAGGCAATATAATCAGATAGTTCAAACATCAAATGATACACAAAAGTTTATACTGGTATATATTTGGTTTCTTACCAAGTCCTTCTCCTCATGTGCCTAGCAGTATCCCTCAAAATAACCTTTTATTAGCTTCTTACATATCTTTAATACAAGTATGTATAGTTTTAGTTCTCCCCCTTTTAATTCTTATAACATCTATATAAGTTTTTGGGTTTTTGTTTTTGTTTTCGTACTGGGGATAGAACTCATGACCTTGCCCTTGCCAGGCAGGCGCTTATGCCACTGAGCTGTATCCCTGGCCCTTAGTTCTCCCCCTTTTAAGATGCCATTTATACAAGTGCCCAGCTAGGTCAATCAATAGAGCATGAGAAACTCTCAAGATAGCATTTATATGTACACTCCTATATATATATATATATATATATATATATATATATATATATATACTGTTATTATACTGTATATATATACTGTATATATATACTGTATATATATATACTGTATATATATACTGTATATATATATACTGTTAATATACTGTTATTATAGTATAACTACCATAAATCACTCATACCTATACAGTAATTATAAAAATATTATAATATGGTGTATTGTACTTGGTATTATTGTATGTTATAGAAATACATACACAATAGTAGTCCACCCTTATCCCTTTACTTTCTACAGTTTTAGTTCCCTAAGGTTAACACCTGTCCAAAGACATTAAATGGAAAATTCCAAAAATAAACAATTCATAAGTTTTCAATTGTATACTTCTCTGAGTAATGTAAAGAATCTCATTCCAACCCTCCCAGGATGTGAATCATCCTTCTGTCCAGTGTATATACACTGTATATGCCCCCCTGCCCATCAATCTGGGTTACGGATCAACTGTAATGTATCAGTTCATGTATTCAAGAAGCCCACATTTTACTAAATAAATAATGGTTCTAACCCATAAGAGCAGTAATGCTGATGATTTAGATATCCCAAAGTGCTTCCTTTAAGTGAAAAGGTGAAAATACAATGAGGTATTTTCAGAGGAGACCACATTTTTATTACTGTCAATTGTTATAACTGTTGTAATTTTATTATTGCTGTTCATCTCTTACTGTGCCTAATTCACAAATAAACTTTGCTGTAAGTGTGCATGTATAGAAAAACACAATATATATAGGGTTCACAGTTTCACACATTCACTGGAGGTCCTGGAATGCATATCCCATGGATAAGGATTACTGTATTAATAAATATTAGCAAATTGCCTCAGTAGCGTTTCTACCAATTTATTCTCCCACAAATAATACAAGAGAACCTCATTTCTCACTTTCTCTAATGGAGTGAAATTAATAAATAACTTATGAAAAGATATGAATATGCCCCATGTACTCAGAGATGATAAGGTAAATGGATGGGGGGGAGTTAAATAGAAATTTAAGAAAGAAATAAGATATCAGAAATAAAATTGTCACTGGATAGGATTAAAAGTAGATTAGATGATATAGCAGAAAAGATGAGCCACTGTAAGAAGGAAAATTTGAAGAAAAAAAGAAAAAGCCTGAGTTTCAAATGAAAAAGAAAGAGAAATAGATGGGTACCTGGGAAGGGAGGAAAGAAAGGGAGGTCAAATATTTTCCAAATTTTATGAAAACAATAAGCCAAAAGATGCAACAATTCAACAAACCTGAAAAGACAAACAAGAAGTGCAAGGAAGCTAGAGAAAGTAAAAGGAAAACAAAATATATTATAATCAAAATGCAGAACAATAGTGAGAAAGAACACTGCAAGTAGTCACAAGAAAAACCTATTACTTACAGAAGGATAAAAGTAAAGATGACAACAGATGTCTTGTCAGACACTAAACAAGCCAACTCACAATAATATCTTTGAAGTGCCAAAAGAAAATAACAATCAAGCTAAAATATTAATAAAGCCAATGGAAAATTCCTCAAAACTCAAACGTTAAATTTTAAAAGCATCAAAAAAAAAAGGTGAAGCAATTTGTTGTGTACAAACTTTCACAACAATAAATAGCTAAAAAGGAAAAATCTTCAGCTAAAAAGAAATTATGCCCAAAGAAAATATGAAATAATCAAGAGTAACAGTAAAAATATAATCTCCCCCAGTAACAGTGCAATACACTTTTTTCTCAAGAACACATAAGAACATTCAGCAAGATAAATAACATGTTAGACCACAAGACAAATCTTAACAAATTTGACTGTAATCATACAAAATATCTTCTCCAATCTTAACAGAATGAAATCTTAACATTTCTGAATGAATACCAGGAAAAAATACGAAAAAATACAATAATACTACATGAAATTGAAAAATCTCATTCTAACAAAAGGATCAAGAATCACAACCACAAAGAAATTAAGAAAAAAACTCAGGACAAATAAAAGTGAAAACAACAAACCAAAGTTTTTGAGATAGAGCTAACTATCTCAAAACTGTAACACTGTACAAAGAGGAGAGGATACAGAAGTAAACATGCTAAAAAAATAAATACATAAAATTTCAAATGAACTTTAGGTCACAAAGAACCAGAAGAAAAGACGCAAAATAAAATTAGCAGAAAGAGGTAAATAATGAAGACTAGAGAAAAAAAAACAAATAAAATATACAATTAGAAAAAAAAACAGACCAAGGGTTGTATTAAAAAAAAATTAACAAATCACTAGCAAGACTAAGAACAAAGAGAAAACCCAAATAACTAAAATAAGAAATGAAAAAAGGGACATTACAATTGATTTCACAAAAACAAAATGATTATTTTAAAAGCAACCATTATATATTACATACTATTATTCAACAACAAATTGGATAACCTAAAAGAAATAAACTCCAGAAATATAAAATCTATCAAGAATGAATCACAAAGAAAGACATATAAACAGATCTATAATTATTAAACACATTAGGCAGTAATCAAAAACTTCCAACAAAAAAAGTCCAAAACCAGAGGCCTTCGTTGGGGAACTCTGTCAAACACTTAAAGAAAAATCAACACCAACCTCCTTAGACTCTTCCAAAAAATCCAAGAGATTTCCAAATTCCTTTGATTTTTGGTTACCATGAGGTAATTAGCTTTTCTCCACCATGCCCTTCCACCTGCTTTGGAGCCAGCTAACTATGGACCAAAACCTCTGAAAATATAAGCTAAAAGAAGCCTTTTCTCCTTTAAACTGCGCATGTCCTGTGTGTTATCTCAGCAACAAAAAACTGACTCAAAAGTAACTCAAAATGAGCTATGCATATGACACAGTGATGGAGGCAGCATTATATTAACAAGTCTCTTTAATATTAAGCCAAAAAGTAATCTAACTGCTACTTAATTCCTCAGGAGTTACAAGAATTTGCTTCAAAGTAATCTTATAATCTGGCTCACTTTAAATGATTAAGTTGCCTGCTTGGCAAGTACAAGGTCATGAGTTTGATCCCAGGTAAAAAAAAATTTAAAAAATAAAAAATAAACAAACAAGTCATAGGTCCCACAAACGAATCCAATAAGCATAATGCATGTTTCCTATTAGTATACACATCTTATTTTCTCAACATCTAGAACAACTCAAATGTTACTAATTTAATTTAGCCAAAAAAGTGTCTCTAGTGTATCTGTCAAGTGAAAACACTTGATTTATTCTGGAAACAATTCATATTTATGTCATTGTGTCTTCATTTCCTCTTCCTCTTTTTGGTGTTTAAAACAAAACTGACCTTCTCAGTTCCTGTTTAATTTAAAACAATTTTTATGTTGTCTGCTTTTAAGAGAAAAAATTCTCATCACTACTAAAACACACATACATGCACACACATACACACACATTCCTTTCTTCTGTTTTCCTGACTTAGCAAACATAATCAGCACAGTGTCACCTAACTCTGACATATGGTGAATTTTAACATTTCATAATCCCATAATAAATATAATATTTTTAACCACAGGTTCAAAAACTGTTATTTTTTACTTGAGTACTTTTAGAGCACGAATTCTTTCAGATATTAGGGAATCCTGTGGAGTGCAAGTCACTCACAAGTCACCTTTCTCATACAACTGAGATAGGATTTATTACATGCTTAGACAGACATATCCCAAAATTGCCTTTTTAAAATAAGTAAGTGCTAGACTGGAGATACAGCTCAGTGGCACAAGCACCTGCCTGGCAAACTCAAGGTCCAGAGTTTGATTTCCAGTACCGAAAAGAAAAGAAGTAAGTGCTAAGTACAAGCTCATTTTCCTATTGCTATGGTTTAAATGTGTCCCCTAACTCCCAAACTGAGCTGTTAAAACTAAATGGCTGCTATGCTGTCTTGAGAAGGGGAGCCTTTAACATGTCATAAGGTCATGAGCGTTCCCTCCTCATGAATGGGATTAAACCCTTTATAAATGATGTTTCACCCAGCATTTAGCTCGCTTGCCCTTCAGCTACATGAGGACACAGCACTCCTCCTCTCCAGAGGATATAATGACAAGGTGTCATCTTGAAAATAGCAGCCATTACTAGACAACAGAAGAAGCTGCCAGTATTTTGATCTTGAACTTCCCAGCCTCCAAAACTATGAGAAAATAAATTTTTTCTCAAATAAATAACCCTATTCTTTATGTATCACCAAGTTACTGTAGTATTTTGCCACAGAAGCATAAGGATAGCCCATCATCTGACTATTTCATCAAATAAGGAAGATCATGTAGTATACTGACAGTATTATACTGACTTAAAGGATAACAACAGTCTGCTTTCACATTACTAAACATTATGTTTGATGCACAAATTTCTTTAATACTTTTTTCTTAGACTTCACTACAAAGTTATCTAGATCTTTTATGGAGAACAGAGAATCTTAGAGAGACCAGTCTCAGTTTTTTGACATTCTTTGCAATATTTTATAATTTTGAAGTTGTGTTATATTTAAAATTATTACTGTCATGAAATGTTTAATATTCTTACCATTTGGAGATGTATACTGCAATAATTAATATGATATCTGACACTACTTCAAAATAACAAAAAATGAGGTACATGAACTCAATAAAAATTATGCAAAATAGGCATGAAATTAAGTTACTGAAACTGTGTCATAAGAACACAGAGGCTGACTCACTCTCTATGTTATAGAACTATATTGAATTTTTCCATAATACAAAGATTTTTAAAGAGTAAACACCAAAAAGTAAATCAAGTTAAACTGTTCTCAGAAATAACTAGAAACAAACTGGGATACCTATAATCTCACAACTCTGGAAGGCTCAGAAAGGAGGATCACAAATTTGAGCCCAGCCTAAGCAACTTAGAAGACCTGGAGATCCTGTGTCAAAATTTTAAAAATTTTAAAGGGCTGGGATGTCATTTAGTGTGAAGGCCTTGCATTCAATTCCCAGTACAAAAAGAAAGAAATGTATTTACTACAAATTGTAACAATCTAGAAGCAAATTACATGTCCAAATATAGATATTAATTAATTCTGAAACATCCATTTGATAAGATACATATAGCCACTAAAAACCATGTTGTAGAAAACTCAGATACAAAACAAGTTCACTAAACATTTCTACGAGAAAAAAAGGGCAGATTACAAAACAATGTGTACAAAATTAAACCATTTTCATTTCTCTTTAAATGTGGATGTAGCTGTATATGTTCACATGTGTGCATGTGTGTGCCTATATCAAAATACTGACACTTAGTTTTGTTCACTGCTATATCCCTACACCAAAAACTATGTCTGAGATATAACAGAAACTATTTATTGCACATAAATACGTCAGGATTCCTGTTAACAAAGTTTGGTTTAGGGATGATTCTCTTCTAAGCTTTTGTTTCATAACATTTCTGAAATAAAAATTATTTCTATAATTGAAGGAAAAGTTTTAAAGTCGTATCTTGTAACAAAATTAAATATATTTGCATAATTCAGTAATTATTTTATGAAGGGCCGGCGATTCACCTCAATGGCATAAATGCCTACCTGGCAAGCGTAAGGTCATGAGTTTGATCCCTGGTACCAAAAAAAAAAATTATTTTATGAAATACATTCAACAGAATCATTTAACATACTGAAAAACAGGTCTCTTCAATAGGTTGAATAACTGACCAAAGCAAACAAAAATAATAAAAACAGTATTTGGTCAGGGGTTTTATTCTTAAAATGAATTTTAGTAATGCTTGGCAGAAGTATGGCCTTACTATCTTTAAGAAAGTTAAAATTTCTAAATTAAATCTTTAATATGGGTACAAAAGAATTATAAAACCAACATTAAAAAGTTAATTCATTATATTTATTCAACATACACATTTAATTAGTAGACAACAAGTCAACTGCTAGTAAATGCAAAGAAACTTGATATACAATCCTTGTCAATCAACAGGCTCCTAATCTAGAGGGAAAAAGCTCAGATATATAAAAGTTTATAATGAATGTAGTTAACATTATATGCTTTTATGGATTATACTGAATATTTATTAAGCACTTCCTTATTCAATGGCTACAAAAACCTTTTTGGTAGTTAGCAGAATACTCTTAGTTTTAGATAAGAAAACTAAAACTTATGTGACTTTCTCAGTTACTGATGTAATAAATGGCAAAACAAAACCTTTCCAAGGTATGATATGGCACCTCTCATAGTTTGGAAGCTAGTAAATATCAAACCATGCTTGATCATTTCCATCAGTTCTCATACTGAGTACTGTATATCAGTCATGGCTTTTAAGGGTAGCTATTCTCTTATAAATGATCACAGGAGTTTCTCCTCTTTAACTACTTATCTCTATTTCAAAATGTGCTATTACAGTCACTAAACCATGAGCTCCTGGAGGACAGGATTTAACAGTTTCTCTTCTTCTTCTATGCTACACTATTATGCAGTCAAGATATATTGACAAAATGAACTTCTGGCTTCTTTTGTGCTTCCTTAATTCCAACTCATCACAACATATTATATGAGATGACAGGCAATCTAGATAAATGGCATTCAATTATGCTATTAGGAAAATGTGGTTATGGAAAAGCAGAAAAATGAAATTTTTAAATGCATTTATAGTGGTTATGCTAATAGCTGACATACTCATCTTCCAGAGATTTCTTCCCTAACCTTCCAAATGTCATACTTAGCTGTATTTCACAATACAAAAAAAAAAAAAAGCAGGAAAACTGCAAAACTAGACGGTACTTTTCATTTCTTTCAACCCAGAAAGATGGTGATGAGAATCTAGGCTTTAAAAGTTAATGGTAAGCTTGAATTCAATATCAAATTCAAGAGATATTTTGAAAAAAGAATCACTTATCACATTATACACAAGATATCTCAACTAACTGTGGAATTTATATCTGCAGCCTAACTACAGTAGACAACTCCTCAAAGCTCCTGAACCTACACATAACACACACACACAAACACACACAAATATAATCACTGCAAAATAAAAAGCAGGTAGTATACAGCCATTTGTACACGATGCAAGAATAAGGTACGGGAAGGAAAGATGATACTCAAAGATACAGTGAAAACTTGAATGAATAAAGATAATTAAAGGGAGAAAGACTCCAAAACTGATTTGAGACGGGACAGACAGCTACATATTTAATATGAGATAAAACAGAGACCACAGCTCTACATGTTGCTCTCTCTTACATGATCTTCCATTTTTCTCTGCTTGTCAAAGTCAACCACTTCCTTAAAGACATAATCAAAAATATTCTGACACTAAGTAATAATCTTCTTCACATTAATATATTAAGAAGCAGTTGATACAGAAAGATGTAAAACAAGAATCAAAAAGTTAAAAAACAGGAAGGAATACAGTGCAAGGATAGAGCTTTTAATTAGTATGCTTTCTTTTTATTTTTTTTTCCTCTTTGTGATCATTTCAAAACAACTTGTTACAATCAAAACACTTGTGTGTAAGCCTCTTGGTAACCATAAAGAAAAAATATATACAGACACACCAAAAATAATAAGCAATAAGTCAAAACTGATTAACAGAGAAAAACATTTGACCCCAAAGGAAGACAGGAGAAAAGAAACTACAATAAAATTAGAAAATAAGTTACAGAATGATACAATAAGACCTTGCCTGTTGACAATTACCTTAAATATAAATGGATTAAATTCTCCACTTAAAAGATATGAAATTCTCCAATTAAAAGGCTGAATTAATTTTTAATAAACAGTCAACTATATGTTGAATAAAGTCATTTCATCTTTAGGGATTGTATTGACTGAAAGTAAAGGTATGGAAAAAGGTATTCCACACAAACAGAATACAGTAGAAAGCAAGAGTAACTCAATACGTATATAAAAAAGAATTTAAGGCAAAAGCAATAAAAAGAAACAAAGAGGATCACTGTTTCATGACAAAGGAGTACAGTCAGCAAGAGAAAATAACAAATGTCAATACATACCTAATATCAAGGCACCAAAATATATATGGCAAATTTTTTTTTATTTTTTTTTATAATTTTATTTAAAAAGGAAAAAACAAAACAAAATAAAACAGAATAAAGGGTAGCAACAATACAGTATTCCAAGGAAAAAAGGAAAAGTACAATAACAATAAAACCTAAGAAATTATTACTTCACTAATTACATACTGACTTCTTGGAAATAGTTGTTCAAATTACAAAGTTAAAACATGTAAAGTAGACATTCAAACAGTGAGACTGTTAACAGTTCTGCTCCACAATCTGACAAAAACAACAATATGGTCATCCATCTTACCCACTCAAATATACATGCAATTATATCAATAGGGTAAAATTAAACACAACAAAATGGAG
>PVJX010018305.1:0-36775 GCA_004027295.1 Dolichotis patagonum
CAAATTAAAAAAAAAAAAAAAAAAAAAGAAGCAGAGAATAGGGCTAGGTGTGGTGGTTCATGTCTATAATCCCAGCATTTTGGGAGGCTGAGGTAGGAGGATTGTCCTGAGTTACATAGTAAGTTCAAGGGCAGCCTGAACTACACAGAGAGACCCTGTTTCAAAAAACTAATAATAATAATAAATGGAATATTTCAATAATAATAAATGAAATATTTCAAAATAGCTAGTGGAGAGGATCTTGAATGTTCCCAACACAAAGAAACAATACATATCTGAGGTGACAGATATGCAAATACCTTAATCCCACCATTACACATTGCATACACATATAAATATGTACTATGTGTCAATAAAAATGATTTTAAAAAAATAGGCAAAGTCTGTGATAAGCAGTTGCAGAAAAGTAAATCCAAACAGCAAGTAAACAATAAAAAGATGCTCACTTCACTAAGAATGATGTAAATTAAAATAAAAATGAAACACTTGCAATCGAGTTAGAAAGAAGCCTAAAAAACCTGAAAATAGCTGGGACTATCTGGACTATATGAAAAAATAGGGGCCATCATATGCTACTAGTGACTTAGAAAAGCAAAGAGGCAGTACCTGGGGACTTGAAGATGTTCATGCCCTGTGACAGAAAGCTTTGATCCCCAAAACCCTAACAGGTGCACAAAATATGCATACTAACATGCTTTTTCAGCTTTGTTTGTCTGACAAAACATTGGCAGCAACCTAAGAATTCAACAATGAGAGCGTGGATACATTTGTGATAACAAAACTTCACGCTACCAATAGTGAAATGAATGAACTTGATTTAAGTGAATAAACATGAGTGAAAGAGTGTGATTTATTTATGTATTTGTGTATCTTAAAAATACACATAACTATATGTCATTTATGGATATATGCATACGGGTAAAATCCAACAAGGATAGAAACCTTAGGAGTAGTGTCATGGTTTACGTCAGTGGCCCCAAGCCTCATGCCTTTGCATTATGCATTTGTGATTGGTTCATTGTCTAGCACTTGGATTGGGGGTGTGAGTGCTACACCAGCCTAGGGGTGGAGCCAGGATGTGATGTAATGGCAGGAAAAAGGCGTGTCTCTCACTTTCTTGTGGTTTCCACCTTGCTGTTTGCAGCCGCCGTAAACTGGGGTCCCGCCATGCCACCCTGCCTTGGAGCCAACTAAATATGAACTAAAACTTTCAAAAACTGTAAGAAATAAACCTTTCCTTTCCCAACTTTGAGCATCAGGTATTTTGTCTCAGCGATGAGTAAAAAGTAACTAAGACAAGTAGGAACACCCTTGCAGAATGTGGGAAAAGAAGCTTCAACTACCTGAGTTTTGTTTTTTTTAAGACAGGGAAAGCTCGAAACAAACAGAGAAAAATGTTACAGTTGGTTAAAGCAGGTAGATTGGTAGGCATTTATTATGCTATTCTAAATATTTTCTTGATGCTTAAAATAATTCATTATTATGATGATAACAGTGGAAGGAAATAAATGATGAAGTTTACAGTGGTTGTCTCTTACAATTGTGAGCAACATTTCCTTTTTGTTAGAGATTTGCTAGAGTATCTTCACCAGACACATACAAATCTTCAAATTAGATCTCAGTTTGAATGGAAAGGGAACAAGTATAATTATGTTCTGCTTGTCTCTGCAGCAGAGTACAGAACTGGAAGAGTTGAAAGCAAATTATTCTCTCTCCTTTTCAGATTTAGATATAGAAAAGAAATTAACCTCAAAACCAAAAGTGCACATTTTCCTCTCCTTTGGCATGGTGAAGCCCTTTGGCCAGGCCCTGCGGGTCTATTCAAGAACTATCTTCTTTGGTTCCTGTTCACTATGATCAGTGTTAAAAGTTACAGCTAAAATCTTCCCCTTAGATGTCTGGATGTTGATCGTCAAACCCTGCATCAGCTCTGTCACATGTCATATCTAAGCTCCACTTATTCTTCAGTCTTAAGAACTGAAAGCAAACTCTGTCACCGTGCCTGGAAAAAATAGTATGATGGTTAAAGGCACCATCTTTGAAGTTTGATTCTAAGTCTCCTCTACCACGATATATGCAATTCAGACAAATTAATTAAGTTCTGTTAGGTTTAAGAGTTTTCACATATAAAGTGAGGCTGTGCTAGCCTTTTGCATGTAAAACAAAGAAAATCAAAATCAGATCAAACTGACTTATACACACGATGAGTACACACACACACAAGAGCGCACGCACACGGGAATGTAGTAGCTGCTGTAACTCTGTAACCACAGGGGTAAAAGGAAAAGCTGAAGAGCTCATTTCAGATGTGGTCTACTTAAGGTTCTGGAACTCCAGCATTGGGACCTATTTTTCCATGTCTGAATTCTGTGTTGGTCACATTCTTAGTCATGTTCTCTCCAGGAAGTGCAAGTTGGCCTCCACAGCTCCAAGGTCCCATCAAATGGCTTTGAAAAATTCAGTGGAAGAAGTGTCCTTTGCCAAGAGTTCCAGAAACAGTCTCTAATGGCTCTGGTTTCCTTAGATTGGCCCAACTTGGACAGAAATCCAACCTTAAACCAATCAACATGACTAGGAAGTACGTATTTTCTTTGGCAAAGCTTGGATCAGTTGCCTAGTGCTGAGCTTGGGCATGGGATCCACTCACTTCACTGTTTAGACTAATAGAGTTCTCTGAAGATTCCTGGAGGAAAATTGAGTTGTTGATTTTAGGTGAAGGAAGAATGAGTACTGGAGAAACGAAAATCAAAAACAAAACCAATCTAACTGTAACTAATGTAAATGTTATAGGCAATAACAGCATCTATTTTTACCCCATAGAGTTTTTATGAGGTTAAATAATAATGCAAGAAGAGCTCTCAGCACAGTGCTAGTGCACTGCAAGCTCCCCACAGCAGTAGCTTGCATCACTCAACATTTATGGGATGAATGTTGCATGCTTGTAAAACCTTAATAGTACCCATTCTAGGTGGGTGACATTTCACGTATTTAGTGCAAAGCCTTAGAAAAGGGATAGCAACTTGTATGGCAACTCCAATCATGACTGTCCAGACTTCTGTGCTGAGGATTCTGCCCATCAGAAATTAAGGTGGCTCTGTGGTGCAATGGATAGCGCATTCGACTTCTAGTGACAAAAGAAATTAGCACCATGCTCATAAGAATGCCTGTAATCCCTCAAGTTACAATCTTGTCTTTAGAATAATATCTGGTATATGAAAGTATTTAGAAGCTCTTTTGCCTCACTTTGGGTTGGGGAATTATTAGCATATAGAGCTACATATACATTTTCCATCTATTCTAGAAAGGCTAACAAAAACTATATTCTAGGTAGTTAGAGAATGAAGACAGGCATGTGTCTTATTCACTCCTGTAGATTCAGTGTCTAGCACATAGTAGCGCAGTCAATATTTTTTCACGTTGAACTGAAAATAATTATGCTGAAATTCCTCCCATGAAACCAAAGAAATACTGGTAAAATTAAACCACGAAAAACTTCAGTAGTGTTAATGTTTCGTTCGTAAGTTTAATGTATTGTTGCATATATTTCATGGCATTTATATTAAATTCATAAATAAAATATGCTGTGGTTTGTGTGAACTCAATAAAACATTTAAAAATAACAATAAAAATGTCCTCCTGCCCTCTTATATATTTACTGGTAATTTTGCTGACTTCTTTGCTCTTTAAGACTTAATGAAAGAACTGTGCAGAGTGGCAAGCTAGTGATGGCACATGTGGTCTGACTAGTCAGAAATCAAAATTCCCAGGTGATGCACATGCCAGGATCACACAGTCTATAAACACAACTGCCCTTTGAAAAGTAGAAAATGCCCACCCTTGGAGTAATGCTTTCCCCCTATAAGCTGCATGCCCTGGGCAAGTTATTTGTAAGACATGTGGGTTTGGTTCAGGGAGCATTTTTACAATGGGGAGCTTATAACACATGCATACACACATGCATACACACACGCACACACTTGTACACAAATGCACATTAATCATCAAGATCTCTTATCATAATGTGTAGCATCTACCTTCTGAACTGATTACTTCCTCAGAAGTATATGCAGACATCAATGACAGAGTTCTCCATTCAGCCATGTATCCCTTATTATTAGAATTGGGAGCACACTCAGGGTAGCCCAAGGGTTTTAGGCTGAAATAGTTTGAATAAAGAAGCGACACTGTTATTTCTGAAAACTTAGCAATCCTCAAGCAAATTAAAACAGGGTCTGAAATTTAAGCTTTGGAAGAAACAACTCAGTCAAACTGAGGTTAAAAAATATGCTCAATAAAAATAAAACTAAAATTATTCCTCAGCCAACTGACATTTATGCCTTGTAATATATCCTCATAATGACACTGAGGGTGGAAAAGTGAGAAAGATGGGGCCAGCTTCCCGTTGAAACCCTTATTTTTGGAATCAAGAGGAGTTGCCGTTTGGAAACGCTTCCTTCGTGCCAGGCTTTTCACGGATTAGCTCATTAAAGCCTCATGGAAATGTGTAACTATGGTTGTCTCCAACTGACAAAAGGAGAAACTGAGGCCCAGGAGGAAACTGTATGTCAAAAAGCATATAGAAATGGGCAGGGACTGGACTAAGGATCTAATATTCTCATGTTCTGTACTTTGTTTTACTACCCAAAGCAGGTTGAAATATTTTTTACTTTAATTAATCTATTTATCAGGTTTTGTGATAAATGAAAAAGGAAAGTTATAATTTAGTATGGTATAACACCCACAGATATATGAGATTCCCAATTCTGAAATTTTTAAAAGAACAAGAAACAGCAGGCTAAGATAATGGCACCCAAAGATGTCAGGTCTTAATTCCTGTAACCTGTAAATATTCATTTATGTAGAAAAACAACTTTACAGAGGTGATTAAGATAAGCATCTTGAGATGGGAAGATACTAGTTGATCCAGGTAGGTCTAGTGCGAACACATGGACCTATTCCTATTAAAGAGAGGCAGAGAGAGATTAGAGAGATGAAAAGGCAAAATGATAAGAAAGGCAGAGATTAGTGATGCAGCCTCAAAACACAGGAAGAATGAGAAACTGATGGAATGACACTCATGCTTGATGTGTCTGAAGTTCTGATTTCAGATTCCTGGCCTCTGCAAATGTCAGAGGAAAAATATTCTGCTGTGTTAAGCCAATAAATCTGTGGTGATTTGTTACAGCACTTACAAAAGACTAATACATCTTAGATGACAAATATCATGCCTTGTGTAGGGGCAGTGTGTGGGAGGGCAGGGTATTTCATGATCCTCACACTTATGTTATGAAGTATTATATTTGTGTGGTGAAAATGAGGCTTAAAAGGTTACATAAATAAACTAAAAGCTTGCAGCATTTATATAGCAGGACTCGACACTTCTCTCATTAGTCACTCAGTACACTTTAAGTGAGTTGGGATAATCAACTGGGAATAAATAGGAAGGACTGGTGGAATTTCATTTAGAAAAAGAATTTCCAAACATTTGTAATCTTGAAGATTCCAAGCTATCTCCAAGGCTGACCAAACCATTCAGTCTAAAGTGGATCGTGCACAACTACACTCTTATATCAGATGTCATGGTATTGGATGCTCTGTAACAGTGTGTCTTGGTCATAAGGAACTTAGTGTTTTTGAATATAGAATTTTTTGAAACATTGTCATTTGGCATAGTCTAAATTCTAAAATAGTCAGAGAGAGAGAGAGGCCGAGGGATAGGGACAGGGACAGGGACAGAGACAGGGAAAGAAGAAAAAGTGAGGGAGAAAGAAAGAACAATGCTCTTGATTTCTCAGTTCATGTTGGAAGCTTGCATGGTACTGGCCCTTGTTAAGTGCTATTTCAGCCTCAGCTCCTTGCAGATAATCTCTTTCAGTTGATAAGAAATGAAAGGAAAACAGATAAAGAAATTACCAAATAAAGAATTTATGTCTCTTATAGTCATTTCATCACCAGAGTTTACAAACTGTATCAGTCTTTGTCCTACTTGTAACTAGATTCAATATACATACTCTGATAGCCTCTATTTGCAAATCAAAATGCAAGTTGCTGCTTTAATGCAAAGACAGGCAATCCTGGAGGAATTTAGAACTAGTTATGATAATCATGATAATAAGCAGCACTATATTCCAATATAGTTTTAACCATATTACACATATTCATCACTTAATTCTAACAATCATCCTATGAGATATGTACTATTTTTGTCACCTCTATTTCACAAATCAAGAAAATAATGCTTAGAAGGGCTAAAATGTATCCTTGACCTTTCAGCTAGTGAGTGACTGAATCAGTGTTTGGTTAAGAAACCCATGCTATTAACTATCTCTAATACTGGAACCAGATAAGAGTACTATTGACCAGGACATAGATAAAGATTAAAAATAAGTTAAGAAAATGACCTCCGGGTTCAAAGACAACTGCAGCATGCCTGTCTCCCTTCAGCACATTGGCCTCTTCCTGTTCTCCAAACACACTAAACATAGAACTCATCTTTGTGGCTTAGGACTTTGCACTTATCTCTCTGCCCTAAATTATTTCCAGGTGTATTATAGATAATTCAATTATACTAAGTTTAATTGAAATATAATAATAATGATTTTATTATAAATTAAAATTATTTTGTGGTTAATATTTTGTTAGTTTTTGTCATTAGATTTTGCTCCATAAAGACTAAGCTCACTTCAGTCAGATCTACTGTTAAATCCTAAATATTTGCTACATAATAGGCCCTCAGTACTTGTTTGTTATTGCTATGGTGGTGTAGAGAATTTAAGAAAGGCTCCATTCAGGAAACAACATGGAAACTAGCTTTGAAAATTGGCTAAGATTTTGATTTGTGAAGTTGAAGGTAAAAGAGATTCAGGCTGGAGGAAGAAGCATCAGATCTCCCTATGTAATGCTACAGCTTGGGCACAATTTAAATGTGTCCCCCAAAGAGTCACTGGTCCCAATGAGAAGGGAGAGGTTGAGGTGGTAAAACTTTTAAGAGCTGAAATCTAATGGAGGTGATTAGGTCACTGGGCATCACTCTCAGAGGGATTAGTGTAATAGTCAAGGGATTCCCTAAGTCTCAGGAGAGGAGGCTGTCAGGTAAAAAGTAAGCAGGTTTGTACCCTGAGTCTCTCTTGTTTCTCCCACCTACAAATGCCTACTGCAGGAGGCCCTCACCAGACCAGAGCAGATGCCAGCTCCATACTCTCCCATGACCAAAACTGAACTAAATCAACTCCTTTTCTTTATACTTATACTAGCATTAAATATTTTGTTATAGCAATGCCAAACATGGTTATTATTAGGCCTCAATGAGAAAAGGTATAGGATACACTTTATGGACTTGTGCTCTTTTGCAATAGTGGGCTGATAAGACTGGGGGAAATAAATAAAAGGACAATGTCTTCTATAAACTCTAATCTTCATCTGAAAAGGAGAAAGCTAAAAAGCAAAAAGCTTGTACACAAGTTTATCACAATGAGCAGCAGAGTGAGAATTTATATGGAAAACTGGCTCGCTTAAAGCCAGAGATTAACCACTACACCACACTGTCTCCTATGTTTAAAAAAATACCCTGAAACCTCATGGCAAGGATTTGCATTGATTTAATGGACCACAAGGGAGGAATGGGACCAGGTTGTGTTAAGTGGAATACTTGCAAAACTCAGTAATAAAGATAAATAATATTATAATGAAACCTTAAAAAACAAAAAACAACAAATTACCACCCCCAGTCCATTTCTGGTATTGTTATAAATAAAGTTAATTGAAAGCAGGGACAGGATTAGGGTAAAGTGAAGAAGGAGGATATAAACTGAGGGTTGGATCTTGTTTTTGATTTATAATTTAGTTATTTTGTTCCTTATTAATTCATCCTTTTTTTTTAATTCAGGGTTTTGGTAAGTATTCCAGACTGACCTGAAGTTCATTATCTTCCTGTCTCAGCTTCCTGAATGCTGACTAGTTCATTCCAGGCATGCACTACTGTGTCTGACTTCATCATCATTTCTTATGTATTAATTTTGACATGAGTTGTTAAAAATATTCCATTAAAATAATATTGATCTTGATTTCTTCAGTTTTTGCACCTCTTTACATTCTGCATGCAAGGTAGTTCTCTACTCGCTTCCAATATAGGAATGTTTTCGAACAGAGCAATTTGACAGTAATAGTAGCACAGTTCAGGGTATGGAACTGACACGAGTAGGATCAGGCAAGAACATAGACAAGAACAGATCAAGACCCAAATGAATGAGTTTGCAGCGAGGCTACAAACCCCCAGGAAAGACTTCTCAGGATTGATCTACATAACATGGTAACTGACTCTGTGCTAGGAAAATAAGGATAGGGACTCCAAGACAATACAATGAGTTAGGGACATTAAAGATAACTCTAAGTTTCAGAATTGTGTGACTTTGATGAGATCTGGGGAGTCATGAGAAAATCCTGGCTTGGGAGGAATGATTTCAAGTCTGAAGATGGGGGCATGCTACAGTCAGTGTGCCATTTGATGTTATTTGGTCTTATTTGCAGGCTACTAATACTGTTAGATGACAGATTTAGAATATAAAACATTTGAAATAATTGAACCAATGATTAGAACTTGGAAATAGTTTCCAGATTTTTCATAATATATTTTGGCTCTTCTAGTAATAAGATTTTGCCTTTCGAAAGCAAAATGACCATAATGTCAGTTTATCTTCCTTTCATTGAGGAGCATTATAAAAGGATTTATTTATATACTTAATATCAAGATTTGCCTTCTTTGATCTGACAACAGGCATCTTGAATACTAAATATCTTTCCTCTCTCTGGGGTGTTTTCTGCCTTTGTGAACACTCACCCAGCTACTATATTGGCTAATTTTTCTTTCTTTTAACCTTACTTGAATTACTTAGGTTTTTTTTTTTCTGAACCTGCTCTAAGTATTATGCTATTTCATAAAGCCAAGCATCTTAGTATTTGTACATTTACTAGCAATGGCTTCAGAAGGTTTTTCAGCTTATTGTGTCATACAATACCCTATTGTGTGTGTGTGTGTGTGTAACCCAAACTAGTTCCAGGCTATTTTTGCCACACACGCTCACACTGATTTGAGCATTTTAATTAAATCAGACAAACAACCAATCGCTGACTTAGTTGGTAACCAGTCATTCTCCGAAAACAGTTGGACAGATTGCCTGTAGACTTAGCCTCGATCTTTTTGTTAGCACAGCCATTTAGGTTTGCTCCACTTAATCTCATTAAGGGTGTCCCCCTCTTTCCACCTGACATATGACTTTCTAGGTTTCCCTGGCTCAATGAATGTTTAAGTTTCCAATTACATGTCCCTAGATACATTTGTCCTGTCTTGATTCTTTTTGTTCATTCCCATCAATGTACTTAATATATTTTGATCCATTGTATATTTCATTTGTTGTAACTAGTTTTTTGTTTGGGTTTCCAGTTCAGGGTATTATCATTTTAGTATTAGGCATGCATACCATCTGTGTATGTTAGGCAGTGTAATATCTTTATCTTGGCTTCCTTTCATCTTTCCCTGATCCTAAGAGTGGACGAAAGCCTTGTGTCTAATAAGTCATTTGCATCAGCATGTCCCAAATGACCAAGAGATGAGGCTGGGAAAGATTAGCATGGTAATCTCATTCTGATGGATAAAATTAGCAAAGATATTCCCCACAAATGGAGAGCTGCCATTGGCGAACTGCTGTGCTTAGAATCAATTACTAAATTACTTTGAGCTCTAAGTTGACATTAACAGAAAAAAATTGCCATCGACCGAAGGGAAATAAGATAAAAAATATGCGATCATTAAATCTCTCACTACTATTCACAAATGTGACTCACAAGAATGGTACACAAAATAGGGCAGAATTTAATTTTTAACAGTGCCCCCTGTCAACATTTCATTCTAAGCTTCTCCATGGCCTGTGAGCCTGCCCTGGCCTTTCCCATTTATTTGAAGTGGGAGGAGGAGGGAGAGGAAGTGACTCTGGATCAGTCTCTCCACTTCCCCCCTTGGATAGGCAGCCAGCTAAGGAGCTTCTACAGCCATTTCCAGTGCCTCAGCCATCCAATAACAGCATGCATGGATTGACATGCTATTCTCTGGCCCCAAAAGAGAACCACATCAGGCCCAGTAACATTCCCAATCTTTCCTCCTGGTAACATCTCACTGAGTTCACCCCAACAGCAGCAAGGTGATCCTAACTCTGCGGTTCCTAATAATGCAACCTGCCAGCAAAATGGTAACCATAAGTATTTTCTCAGAGGATAAATATCTGGGCCTCAGCTATTCCAGAACTTGCTTAACTTGTACAGAATTGCTAATTAGTATAAACACTTCCATTTTAAAAAGCGCTTTCCATTCAGAAATGCATCCTTGTCTTCATGGGGAGACAGTTGTAATGATGGGTATAAGCAAGGAAATTAGTTAATATAAAGGAAGAAGCTTTAAAATTGCTTTGGGGGGTCAGGGCCTGGGGAATCCCAGTTGCGTAGTAATTGTTAATGTTATTAGCACAGTATACATATCAGCTGTCAAGATATTATGAGGACTTGAATTCAGTCTCTGTTGGGGGAGTCAGGGTCAACATCATTAGCTATAGATCTTGTCTAGGTTTCCATATAGATGCCTCAGGGCAAGTGTCTGCCACATACATCTCTATAGATGGGTATAACCATAGGACGTACAAGGGGCCCATCACACACATCAGTAATAGACAACAAGCTTTTGTTTATCTGAAGGTTTACTGGAATTAACTGATTAGTGTCAACTTGACACAATAACTTTTGTCTACAGTGCAGTAGATCATTTTGATGGTTTTATTGATGGAGTGTGTTGTCTAATGTAAATTACAGGGGAAGTTGAATTTGAATAAAGTCTGGCACATTTTTCTTAACAGGAAGCTGAAAAAGCTGTTTGTAAATGCACCCTTGACAGGACACCTTCTGCACTCTTATGGATATTACTATAGTAATTGTGATATTAATAATAATAATCACAAAGCAGAGTTGTAATTGAAATGTATGCAGTTCAGTGGTTGGCAAATACATCTTTAAGAGGACACATTTTGTGCTCTTACAGATATTACAACCAAATTGTGATATTAATAATTATGATTAGAAGGGAGATTTGTAAGTGAAATGTAAGCAATCCATTCTTAAATTAAACTTGGAACACAAAACCATTAAAGGAAAATTAGAAAATAAGACTAGGTAGTTAAGGGTGACACAAGTTTCACATAAAAGTTGCCAGTGAAAGTGGCAGAAAAATGAAATGAAAGCAAGTGGGAGTTACATATTTATATGGAATTTTAAGTAAATGCAAACAATTTATTCAAAAGCTAAATTTTAATTTGAGGGGAAAATTAAAAATGTATCTTGGGTTTTGAGGGATTATTTGTGGTCAATATCATCAATATATCAATCCAACTATATACACAGTTGAGTCTGAGGTTTGGGTAAACTAACCTAAAGTAATTAACCCTGAGCATTATTGGTGATGCAAGGTTTCTAGAAACAATCCATTACTTCAATAATTGTTATTGTCTTGTGCTAAAATTCTATCCTAAAATTAGCAGTTGCAAATATCTGAAGCCAAATTCTAGAAACAGAATGATGACTTGCTTTAGAAATGGAAACTTATTTTTGAAAGTAGAAATAGGTTAAGTGCCAGGGTGCTAGAGAACTTCTTAGAGGAATAAAAAGATGAAGAAGACACCTAGCAAAGAGGCACCCTTTCCCCTAAAATCACACCCCACTATTGGGATATAAATTTTTTCTTCTATAACAACGTTTTACTGAAATGAGGTCAGTACAAGACACACTGAACTGCAGAATGGAGTAATTATCTTCTGAGATCTCATCAGCAGTTATTTCCTAAAGGCTGCAATTAGCCATCTCGATTTTAGGAGAGAAATATTTTCTATTCTTCTTGAGAAAATATACTATCATCTTGTCCCTGGGTGATACTGCCCCCCACCCAACTCATGTAATTACATTGTACTGCAAATAATGAGCACGCAGATCACAGAGTAGTGCAGGTTCCCACTGGGAAGCCTCCCTGGGTCATTTTTTCTGCTTCACAGACTAAACATATGAAAATGCCAAAATAATTTTTTGTGTTGAGAAAGGAGCATGTCATTCTCTCCTGTAAATGTTGAAATAACTACTGTGCACATCTGACAATATGCCACACTTTAAAACACCATGAGCAAAAACATCTTCCTGCAGCTTGTGTCCTGCTGGATTCTTTGGCTGGAACAAGGTCACTGGAGGGTCACATTGGACCCCACTATCCTTCAAACACAAAGACCTAGGTCTCATGCACTTTGGGAAAGGGGGAAAGGGAGGGTTAGTATGTTAACCTGTCCAGCATATGTGAGTCAGCTTAACTCCTCAGAAAATGATCACATAGAGTTAGTAGTGTTTTCGAAATAGAAGAGAAAAAGTGGCTCTTCGGCGGGAGGCTGACAGTGACAAAGTCAGTACAGGTTGACATGTTTTAATGGGCAGGCACCATTACTCAACTACTTGATCCTTTCAGCAATTCTCTAAATTAGGGATTATCATCACTACTAGCTAAGTAGGAAAACAGGGTCTGTCAGGTAGACAAATTCAGGATACACAGATGAATGTCTGGACTGGAATCTTAAAGCAGAGTTCATAAAAACTCCAGTTTTAACCAAACCATTCTACCGCCTTCCTTGTGCCCTACTGGGCTGGGTTCACGTAGTGGGCCACCCCCACACCACCCAGGGTGGTCCCTAGACAGCTAGGGGGAGAAGCTGAAGGGTCTTCATTGTGAGACAGTTCAGGCTGACCTGCCCTTGGGCCTTGTCTGAAGCCGCAGCCTTCACAGCCTCGCTCTAAGCTCTAACAATCACTGACTACATTCAGGGATTTCTGAGAGCAGGAAGATCTACTGGTCCTCAGAGGAGGGGAGGAGAGGGAAGAAGGAAAGAGGAGCTTCGTTAACACCTTGTTAGTCTCCAGATTCCTTGATGGCTGCAAGGGATATGCACATGACATGCACACACATGCACACATGCACACACACATGCATGCATGCACACACGCACACAGATACATGGGGGATGGGGTCTTGGTGGCAAACCAAGATTTGACAACATTTTACACTTATTCCTGAAGAGGCTCCCATGGTCAGATCCTTGTAATGTGCCCTGCAATCTGGATTTTTGGGGGAAGGGTCTTTTTCATTTATAATTTGAAAATTATTTTTGGCCTTAAGAAGCATTTAAATAGACAATAACCAGATACAGAAAAATATAAACCATAAACTCTTCCTTTTCCTTTTCTACAATCCCCTTGTTCAATGGCCCTGTAACTTTCTAGGTGCTAAATACTGAGTCCTAACAAGCTACCAGTCTCTCAAGATCCAACCTCTACCTGGTTCCTTCCTCCAAGCTAACAGGCTTTTATTTTGTTTCACCTCACTCCAGGGCTCCACAATAGAATACTCCTCCCCACCTTCTCTGATTATGCAGTGGTGGGCATCTCTGCTTTAATGTTCTCTGCTACATATGTGTCCACAAAAGGGGAAGAAGACAGGGTGAGTTATGATACATTCCCTCCAAATATTATTTTAGTATTTTGGATGCTGCTGAAGGCAACATAATAGTTTGGGTAAATGCTTATAATATGAAGGTAAATGAAGAGAGCAATATTCAAAATTAAGTGCAAACTCTGAACACAATATCTGGGTGGTTGAAGCATGGAATTTGCATTCAGACAGACTTGGCATGGACTCCAAGGCAAGCCATGCGACTCTGGGCAGTTAGTGTACCTTTCCAAACCTTGGCCTTTTCACCCATAAGAATGGTGATAACGAACACAAGCAGTCGCTGTGAAGATTAAATGAACTTGTACAAAGCTTAGCATAGGGTCAAGCCTATTGCAAGTTTGTAATAAATAGTACCTATTATAATTAGAAAGAATGGTAGAACTGGAGAAGAAATTCTCCAAATGCATGAAAATGGAAGAAGAACAAAAGAAGGAGAAGAAGGAGGAGGACAGAGGAGGGAGAAGGAGGAGGAAGGGAAAAAGGAAGAGGAAGAAGAAATTCCTGATGAAGCTGGAAGACACTCAGAATCAGAGCACAGGTCACTCATTTGAGACCAGCCTGGTTGGCTTTCAGGATTCATTCACATAAATCCCCTGGACCCTTGTTGGGCTCTGGGGTGGGGTAGGGGGGGTCACATGGACAAAACAGGTGTTTGTGATTCTTAGTTCAGCTATTATCTACTTATATCACTACTGGCTTTAAGTTCCAGATTTTTAGAAGGCACTGTAAAACATGCCCGCAATCACAGCTACTCAAAAGACTGAGAATAGGCAATCTCAAGAATTTTGGCAACTGAATGAGACCTTGTTTCAAAATAAAATGAAAAAAAAAAAAAAAAGCTGGGGATGTAGCTCAGTCGTAAGATGCTTGGCTAGCATACACAAGGCCCTGAGTTTAATCACCCCCATCCATAGTTTTAAAAGGTCCAATTAACTATAATAACCATGAAAAATTCTTCTTGGCAGTTGGATGTGGTGGCACACATCTATAATCCCAGCTACTCAAGAAGCTGAGGCAGGAGGGTCACAAGTCTGAGGCTAGGCTGGGCAACTTAGTGAGACCCTGCCTCAAAGTAAAATTAAGAAGGGCCAGGCATGTAGTTCAGTGGTACAGCATTTGCCTAACATGGATTTCATCCAAGGGTTGGGAAAAGAAAAAAGAAAAGAAAGGATAGGGAAGGGAAACTAAAAAGAGAGTAGAGGAAAGGAGGGAAGGAGAGGGGAGGGGAGGGCAGGGCAGGAGGGAATCTACCTGGTAATTATGATCTACCCATGGACTCAGAAACATGTGTACATTTATTGACATGATTATGTGCCTTTCATTCAACCAGTCTTTACTGGTTCTTTACCAAAGCGGTAAGTCTCAGAATTGTGCCAGACATATACAGCTCCAGCTTACCCTCCTTATCACCTAGCACTCTGCAGAAAATTTTGCTCGGGGCAACTTTTGGGCAGTAGGAATAAATGTGTCTTACTTCTTTGAGTTATTCTGTGCTTTCCTATGTTTCTACAATAAAAGCATTTTCAGAAAAAAAAAGTTTTTGAAAAAAATCTACTTGCTACCATATAACAAGTTCAATCAGATTTTAGATTTTCAGTTGATAGGTGGACTTCAGGCAAATGGACTCCTGTTAACCTACATTTCTTGTGGTTGTGAGACTCACTCTACCTGGTTCTATGAATCTGTTCTTGAGTAGTAGGAGCTTACAGTTGCCAGGAAGGCAGGAACAATGAGTCTTGAGGTTTCCTCTTTCCTATCTGCTTAAAAGTGACCATGATGAGCTGGGAGTGTAACTCAGTGAGAGAGCACTTGCCTAGTGTGTATAAAGTACTACAAAAAAGAAAGGCACCACGAAGCTCAGAGAATGCGGTTTGGATTACTTTCAAGCATGATAATTTTTAAGAATTGACTTTATTTACATAAAATTATTGTTCATATTTCTTGATCACTTAGGTTGCACCAAGTTCTTTGCATATATTGTGCCACTGAATCTTCATAACAAACATAAGGAATATGTGGCATTTTTATGCTTTTTAAATAAGTTGCCCTTGGTTAGACAGTAAGGCCCAGAGTTAGATTCAGATGCCAAAAAAATCAGACTTCAAAACCTACATTCTCCATTGCACCCTGAAACACTGCTCGCCAAGTGAGATGGGACCTGTGGATCAATTTGTGAGATGGGGTCGACCTCTAAATGTCAGAAAACCAACAACAGGTTTCCTGCTGCCTGAATCCAAAACCAATAATCAGCAATTCCTATTTTCTTGCTCCTCCATGGCAAATAGTGGGTCCTTTGCTTCTGATAAAAATTTCACTGATAATTGCTACCAAGAATCATGTGGGAACTACAAAACCTAGTGGGAATAGGCAAATTACTGGAAAAGAAGAACCTCAGTAGCCTATGATCAAATATAGTACAATTTTTCACACTCATGACATACCCTGATTAATCACTATTGTCATCATTTTTTAGCACCTTCTCTATATCATGTCCTTTAATAAGTTCTTAAAATACACTATTTATTTAAGAAGCACAGAGGGGTTAAATAGCTTCCGAAAGTAGAATTCAGATTATGACTTGACCTTTTGGTTCCAGAACCAATACTCTTACCTAATACTGCTGTACTGGTTCTCCAGTCAGCACAGCTCACAGCACAGAATTGGTAGAGGAAACATTTCAGCCTAGAAGCTTGGAACAATCCAACAGCATAGCGAATCCCTTAAAATAATGAGTGTTCTGTCATTGGAAATGTAGTCAAGCCTTGGGTTACCCTCTTTGGATGCTGGGTAAGGATATCAGGTTGGAATAGACATCCTGAAAGGAGATTCAGAGATTGCAAGTTTCCAGATTCTGTACTGTGCCATGTGTGGTGGTGCATGTCTGTGACTTCAGCTCTCAGGAGGCTGAGGAAGGAGGATCGCCATGAGTTCGAGGCCAGCCTGAAGTACACAGTGAGATTTTGTATCAAAAACAAACAAAATAAAACAAAAGACAGAATCTGTGCTGCCTCATGCTGGTATCCAGCCTCTACCTTCAGATTAAGAGCACAGGAGTGGTATGAATTCCAGACAGGACAAACATTTATCATGAGGCCCCAATCTCAGCTTTACCCACCCTCATCAAAACATTAGCCCTCCATATGCTTGGAAATCGATCAATCCAACTGTCTCTGTTCTCAGTCTTCCTTCACTAGATACCTGCCTCTAAAACTCCTCCCATCATTTTTTCTGTAGGACATGAATTGTTTAAATAAACCTAGTATTCAAAAGAAGAAATTTCATCACATTGCAGAAAAAGCCAGTAGATCTCAAGAACCCTATCACGGTGTTTTCTACATCAGGTTAACCCGTCGTCCTCTTTCTCCTGGATACCTGCTAGGGCCTCATTACCTTCCTGTTCTCTCGCTTCCCTTCCATCACTTCTCCACATTGAAGTCCGAGTGGTCCTAAATGTAAGCCAGATCATGCCATTTCTCAGTTCAAACCCCTTCAGTGACTTTTTATTCCCATTAAAATAAAATTTAGGAAACCTTACAATGGTCTACAGGAACCTCTGTGATCTGCCCTCTTCCACCCTTGGCCTCCTTTCCTTCCTCCCACCCCCTCACTCCATCTGCTCCAGCCACTGCCTTATTCTTCTAACATCTGTGAATTGTTCCTGCTTCCAGACCTGCTATTTGCTTTCCTGTCTGCTCGCTATTCTCCCAGCATAGCTGTGTGGCTTGCTGCCTTGCTTCCTCCATGGCTCTGCTAAAATATCACCCCTACCCAGCCCCACCTCTAGTTCAAATTAGAAAAAGGGAAACCTTTTCTTCAAACACTTTAATATCATCTTCCACAAATTTTTCACAACTACAGTCTCTAAAAACCATTAGGAAAAGGCAGCCCCTAGAATTGTACAAAATACTATCCTAAGTGCTAGTCCTCAGTTTAGGGTTCCCTGATTATTCAGTATAAACCCGCTGCCACATAACCCGCTGCCATACTCCCATCTCCCTTACTGTGTACATTTTCGCTCTAGTTTTTTAAAAATCATCTACTATTGTACTTGACTCTTTCTCCATTTCACTACTAGAGTAAAAGAAGTCAAAGACTTTGTTTTGCTCCATGTTGTATCCCAGCACTTACTACAGTGATTGCCACAAAACAGACACTCGGAGTTTGGTTCAATTAATGACACCGTACCTCAGCAATAGGCAGTACTCAAACTACATTTGTCAAATAACATTTGTAAAAATGGTCTTCATGGTTAAAGAAGTTTTCTTATCACCTTCAGTGTAAAAGTTAAGTCATGAAAAAACATGAGATTTTAGGGAAAAAATATGACTGAAAGTTTGGGAACACAAATTGAGCAGTTGGACATAACTATGCAGTCATGAGAAATACGTAAATCAATAGAGCAGGCCAAGAAAAAGTGGGAGGGAAATTATGACTTTATTTTGTGATGTTAGCTATGGAAACCAGAGTCTTACACATGCTAGGCATGTATTTTACCACTGAACTACACCTTGCCCAGAAGTAACAACTTTAGAAAAAGTTGGTTGTAAGGTTAAACTGACTAAGTGTATATAAATGAAACAATCATGTAAATCTGTGCAAGTGTTTGAGCAAACTAAAGAAACGAATATAAAGAGGAAGACCTACAACAGTCCTATGGCCTGTGAGCTATGCTGTCCACCAGCAACAGGGTCAAATCTGTGGAGACCTGAGAAGCTGTGACAACATCCTAACAACGTGTGTGTGGCCGTAAGTTGGAGTGTATGGTACCTACTCTGACCTTCCCTCCACCAGCCCACAGACACCCATGTCAAGGAAGAGGGATGGGAGACAGAACCCAAGATGAAATGGGTTAGATCTTCCTGCACATGGATACAAAGACAAGTGCAGAGTTTTCTAAAGTACTGGCATGGACACACCCATCTTAGTGAGGAGCAGAGAGTCACAGCCTGGCCCCAAAGCCATCATAACAAAACACACAGAGGAACACTTATGAGTAGCTACCCATTCAAAACAAAAGCACAGTAGACAAACAGAGGCAAGCTCCCTGGTAAGGGAGATACTGAAATTGATTTATTCCAATTATACTCCTCCTTTGTAGAAATGCAAAATTATGAAGCATAATTTGGGATGCTCTAGCTTTCCTGACCTGTAAGAGTTTTTTATTTCAGACTAAAACCTCTGTAACAGCAGTAAGTGGAAGTCATGTTGGTTAGAGTCCTGGAAACACATTTTTGCATGGAACATAAACATACATTTGAAGATTTTTTGGGGCACTTAGTGCCACATAACTGTCCACACTTGCTGTTCCACTTCAAGAAAAGCAACATAAACTCTCCTAAGATCATGACCAATATAATTTGGGAAACAGTAATCCTCTTTCATTTCTGAGGCACATAAATTTTGTTTCTGAATAATTAAAACATTTAATTTTTGAATTTCTCTTCTACCCTTAATGTATAGTCTCATTAACTGGGATCGTATGTAGCCACAGAAATTCCTTGAATTGCATTTATAGTTGTACATTGTAAAATGCTATCAGAAATATGTGTGATTTAGTGCAATCCATTTTCTCTCAGTCATTAATGCATTTCATTATCTGTTTTTGCATCTTCAGAAATAAAATAAACTATAACCAACATGAAAAGATTTGTACACTTCCCAAAGCATGTTTCATTTTTCACCCGTCATCAACTGTTATAAGGTTCTCACAATCAACTGAAACATTTCCCTGCCTCCTACCAAAAGTACTGCTCACATTTCCAGCACGCAGAGGGGTAGAAGTAACTGCCAATACAGTATTAGAAAAAGAGTGGCTTCCCTCCAGTCATATGCACCATAATTGCCACACCCCCCTCATTCCCTTCTACTTCCTCCCTTTGACTTCCTTTCCTAGGTACCCTGATGTTTTGGGTCAATTCTAATTGCATTTGTGCCCACATTAAAGCACATGGTATTTTCTGTTTCAACCAGCACTATTTTCAAAGTTATAAAACACAATTTTCTCTCCCCACTTCCTTTTGTTTCAACAGGCACTATCTTCAAAAATATAAAGAACAATTATCTCTCCCCACTTCCTCCACAATACTTTTTCTTCCTTTCTTTTAGAAACTTCCTGAAGGTAAAGAAAACTCAGGTACAGACACCTGGGGGGCCTAGTTACTCAGAGTGCCCCGTAGACAAGATCAGACCCTGGAGTGTATTGGAAATGCAGTCTTAGGCTCCAACCAGGATTTATAGAATTAGAATTTGTAGTCTACAGTACGCCCGGGTGATTCATTGACATATTTAAGTTTCAAAGACATTGCCTCAGATCAAATTGAGTAGAATAAATGAAACCAAATGTGAAAGTTTAGATGTGGTGGATTAGAAGGCCCCAAATGACTATGGTTACCTAAAAATAGAAGAAAAATAGAAGACGCTTATACAATGTAAATATTTGTTTCTATCATATTTCCTTTTCATATGTTTCCCAAGTGCATCAGAGTGGAAATATAAAAATCTCAAGGAAATATTAATAAAAATCAGCTTACTGTTTTCTTTTTTGTATCAGAAATTTAAGATATGGAAGAAAGATAAAAACACTAGCTGCTAACTGCACATATGGTGACTGAGTGTGATATGTATACTAGGATGCTAAACTTTCCCACCCCCAGATATTACAAAGAGTCTCTATACCTAGTAGTAATTTTAGAATAAATCAGCCTTTCCAAGAAAGCCCCTCCTCACTTTCTAATTTCCTTTCAATGTGTACCTTACTAAGTTTTTTTAAAAGCAAGAGTTTATTACATGGCTACACTTCCAGGCTCAGTAGAGCACCACGACTTGCAAAAAAGCTATATTTTCATGTGATTTGTCCCCCAAAGGCTCACGCATTAAGATTTAATCCCCATTGTAATGATGGTGTGAGGTGGTAGAACCTTTAAGATTCAGGCCCTAGTGAGAAGTAATTTGGTCACTGGGGCCACTGCCTTGGAAAGTATTAATGCAGTTCTTACAGGACTCCAGGCACTTTTGTTGTTATAAAGGATAAGAGTTGTTATAAAAGAACAAGACTAGGGGCCTGGGATATAGCTCAGCGGCACAATGCCTGTCTGGTTATCACAAAGTCCTGAGTTCAATTCCCAGTACCAAAATGAAAGAACAAGACCTGTCCCTCCTCAGGCTCTAGCTTTCTGTCTCATGTGATCTTTCCCACTGGTACACCTGCCAGCATGATACCATCTGCTGTGATGTGTGCAGATGGGACTGGGGGCATGGGTCTCACCAAAGGCAAAGCCAGTGGGGCTGCCTGATCCCAGACTTTCAGCCTCCAGCTCTCTCTCTCTCTCTCTCTCTCTCTCTATATATATATATATATATGTGTGTGTGTGTGTGTGTGTATGATATGGAAGGAAGATTAAAACTATATATATGGAGATATAGATAGATAGCCAGATTAGATCTTCCTGGCTAAATATATACATATATATGTATATATATATAAATATATATACATATATATATATACATATATATATATGTATATATAAATATATATATATATATATATATATATATATATATATATATATACTGACTAACCATCTCTGTTTTCCTGGGAGTTAGAGGTTTCACAGAATACAGAATTTTCAGCCTTAAACCCACAACAGCACTAGAAGAACTGGAATGGGTGGTCATTCTATTCTAATATCATTTATTAAGCCCAACTGCCCTAATGAAATTGGCACCAAAAAAATCCTTACATATTAGAGGTAAACAATTTTCATAAAAATAATTTACTTCAACTGCAAGCTAATCCTCTGAGCCCTTGAAAGAATC
Source organism: Dolichotis patagonum (assembly GCA_004027295.1). Taxonomy (NCBI): domain Eukaryota; kingdom Metazoa; phylum Chordata; class Mammalia; order Rodentia; family Caviidae; genus Dolichotis; species Dolichotis patagonum. The sequence continues at coordinate 21,398 of PVJX010018305.1, forward strand.
GAACAAATCATCTGAGCAGATTCCTTTAAATTGGTTGGAAGTGCGTAGCTCTTGTTTCAGCATCAATAGATGAGTTCAGTTTCAACTAAGCAGTTCACTAACTGCATTGATTTTTTTTTTAAAGCCAGGCTGAAGGTATTGAGAAAATATCCAGAAGATACAGAAACTGAGGTGTTTGGAGACCCATGAGCAAAGAAGAAATTTTGCTCATGTAGCTTATTGCTGGGAACACATCTGGTTAGGGCTAACAAACCTCAGAGATTTTAGTAGTTTTAACTTTTGGCCACTTGATTGAACCACTCTGGTCCATCTCATGCCTAAAGGCTCTCAAAAAACTCTTCAGGTACAAGTTCTTGCTCAAGGTCCAACAGCTGTCAGAGCAGATGGCTGGGGATTTGTATACTGTGGTCCTAAATATCGCCCTTTAGCTTGAAGGCACCGGGAACAATCTGATAAATTTGATTAACTGAGAACAATATGATGCTTGCCTGGAAAGCTCACTTTATACTTTCACAGAGCTCCTTATGTTCTTTTCATGGTCTCAGGATACAAGAGGATATTAGCTACCACCTCAGTCCTATGAAACTATCAGAAACAACAAAGGAAGTTACCATTGGCTACCCCTTTTTGCCTAACCTCTGCATCTTTGTGATTTACGTATGCAGCCAGCTGTGCCTTCCAGGCAATGCTCGGATGCTCAAAATATATCTTCACCTGGCCTCCAAGAAATGCAATGCGGTTTCATCTTCCAAGGCACTTAATGGCTGAGATGTCAGTTAAGGTCTACCTACTTTGTGAAACCAAAAAGTAGTCCCTCTGCTGGAAAACCTTGTACCCTTCCAGCTTGCCTCTGTTTTTCTTCCTTTCATTTTCCAGTAGTTTCCTTAATAAATATCCCATGGGTGCCTTGCAAAGCATTTTGTGCTCTGAGAAGGTAGGGGTGTGTGTGTGTGTGTGTCCCTGAGTCTGTGAAAGGCTGCTGATGCTGAGTGGGGATATAGTGGTAGTCGTCTGTGGGAATTCCTGAGGAAGTTGCAAGTTGCTATGAATAGCCTGGCTTTTCAGGGGAAGGTTTGCCTCTTGCTGTGCCCTCTAGCTCTCGACTTGATGAAGGAGACAAACCCAGGGCTCAGAGGTTGGGAAGGACTCAGGGAGGAGGCCCATTTGGGGAAAGGCTTTTTTGTGTCCAGATTCCACTTGGGTGACCCTGGGGAAAGAGACTGCTGGCTCTTTTCCGGGGCCACAATGCTCCATTTACAAGCCGCAATTAGTTGCAAACAAAATTTGTGCACCCACCACTAACTGTCAGCTCAAGAGGTTGAAAGTTCAGTGCTGGGGAGGTCAAGATGCCTTCCAAGGGCCTGGAGACTTTGCTCACAACCTCCCCTCCCCCACCACAGTGAGGACCATTCAGTGGGGGAGAGAACCACATTCCAGATTAAGATGCCAGCAAAGTTAAATGATCAATGCCAGAGGGCCTTGTGGTTCTGGGACTATTGGTATAGCAGGCAGATGTACATTATACATGACTTTTCTACAGCAGAATGGTGAGTTGGTGTATATAAATATAGAGATGCTGGAGAAGATGCCGGAGAAGTGCAAGAAGTAATGTAATGATTATTAGGGGTGAGCTGATATCTGAAAAGTTCAGCCAGTTTTGCTTGCATATTCCATATAGACTAAAGGAAGCCAGAAGCGCCCAGAAAAGTGAACTGTTCTTTGACAAATCAAAATGTGTAAATAGTTCTTCTGAGAACATAACAAAGGGCCTATTTTGCCTTTAAACACCAGAGTCAGAAACAGGAAAAGGCTACAATTAACTAACTGAAGCACAATGCAAAGTCAATCAATAATGGAATGATTATTATGAAGATGTCATACATTAACTTTACCTAGGGGCATGAGGGCTGCTTTCAGAGCAGGAACATTCTTTTGAATCCCAAATACATCTTTGTTATTGTTGTTTGTGATGCTGCATTGAAGTTTCTTTTGTCTCTTTAATTCTCCTTTCCAGTCCTCAGAATCTATGTGAACTGTAAGTAAATTCCTCTTCTCTCCATATGGTGGGTGATGTTGGAATCCCCAAATCTCTGCACTTCACATAAAGGGAAGGTATTTTATTTCAAGTCCAGGCTGGTAAGGATCACATCTTTTATTTTTTAATGATGAAAGTAAAAAGAACAATTACATTTACGGTGAGTAAGGCATCTTCCCAAGAATCAACTCATGATTCCCAGACACTGACACTGGGTCTAATCCAGTGACAGGCCGCTAGCTGTGTAAACTTGATGTCAGCATGGCAAAGCCATCAGCAGCCCCTCTGTACCTGACAGAACACAGCCCTGATGAGAGGGAGGCTGGGGTGCCCATTCCATCCTGGCCCCTTGCTGCCTTCACCCACCACAGAGGACAAAAGCACCTTCCTGACTTCTCTTCCAGGCTCCATTTGAACTGAATTTAGATTTCCAAATGTCAAACCATTAGTGGCCATGGATATAATGTGACAAAACCACACCCTGAGAAAGCCTCCCCACAGAGCCCTGGTCCCTCCCTCCCTTGCCCCTTGAAATCACCAAAAGCCAAACGTGCTGTACATGGCTTCCACTCAGAGAGAGCAATTTGAGTCTTTCATCCTAAGACAGACTTCCTAGTACACTTTCTTTCCCCTACTTCCCAAACTACTCTCCCTGCAACACTTTGCCCAACTCAGCAGCTGAGGGAATAAAAATATCTGCTTCACAGTGGGCGGAGATCGTGGGCCAGATTATGACGCCTGATGATGAATTAACAAGAAACATCCCGTCACCTGGTGGGCAATTTTTTTCTAATTAAGTTAATTGGATTTTTTTATTATAAGAAGAGTGCATGTTCATTATTAAGCATCTGTGAAATACAGAAAAGTAAAAAGTTGGAAGAAAAAAAGCCTACAGGTGGGTAATTACAGTGCTAGAATTATTAGTCATCTTGACTGGGCACTGGGTAACTCATAAATTAGATTTTTACAGTCAAACCCATTTCTACTTCCTACTTCAGCTGCTGTGTCTGTCCTAAGTCAGTGCCATGGTTACTCATCACAGTTTCTGCTTGGAGAAGGCAAGATCTTTTCTACCTACACTTTGGAGCCACTTAAAATTTTAAGACAAAACTGTTCTCAGATTTGTGTATAACTCAAACCTTCTGGCACTTCCATTTGGAGTTTCAGGGTTTCCTGCAGTTTGTGTTCTGTACACTAATTTTGGAAAGGAAGGGAAATTTGTGATTCATTTTAGAAGTAAATTTTAAAGACTTTAAATGCAATATTTAAATTATATGGTAAAATTAATTTTTAGAACAAGTTTATTGCCCATATAGAGGGAGTTCTAAACTGCACCAATAGTCACCGTGGCTGACCCAGAGCCCTATAAGGCAAACCTCCTTCTAAGCAATCGAAGAACATGGCTTGATTTTTCTGTTCAATAACTTGCAGCAGTGCTATAACATGGGTGACACATGCTAGAAGGCCAAAACAGCATTTGGTAAATAAATGATCAACAGCTGATGGGGACAAAGATGGTAGGTACAAGAGCCCGCACAGTACACCCTGAGGTTATCTTATAGTCTGAGGCTTGGTTTCAGGAGACACAAAGGAAACTATTGATACCACCTAATCTTGAAAATGCTTCTCAAAATAGACACTTTGTAACCACTAAAGTAATGTTAAAATATTTTGAAGCATCTTGAAAACCACAATAAAACCTACATATTATAGGCTAGTTGTTATAATCAATGGACGTCACTGAATGTATGGTGACACACACAATAAGGGTTATCTATTATAGGAAGAGTCACTTTTCTCATAGCTGGGCCATGACACCTAACACCCATGGTTTAAAGGAGGAGAGGTTTATTTGGCTCATATTTTCAGTCCATGGATGGTGGTTTCAAGGAGAAAAAAAAATGGCAGAGAGGTATAGCAGAGAGAAAGCAGCTCATGTCACAGTGACCAAGAAACAGAGAAAAGGAGCTGAGGAGGGAGGTAAACCCTTTGAGTCTCCACCTCCTAAAAGCAAGTCAGCTACAGTGTCCTTCATCCAATCCTCTTCCAAAAGCCCCACCGATCAGCACATGCAGCCTTTGGGGAGCACTCCCTACATAAATCATAACACTGCCCTTTCTTCTACTCTCCCCAGCCCCTGGTAACCACCACTCCAGTCTCAATTTCTCTGGATTATTATTTTTATATTCTTCATATGAGCAAAATCATGTGTCCTTTGTATTTCTGTGCCTGGTTTATTTCACCTAACATAATAATCTCCAGTTCTACCCACATCGTTGCAAATGACAGGATTTCATTCTTTTTGCAGATGAATAGAATTCTACTGTGTAATCATATATATATACAGTGGTCTCTGTACCAGTTCACCAGTTGATGGATGCTTAGGTTTTTCCATTTTTTGGCTGTCACAAATAGTGCTAAAACACATGGGGATACAGTTTTCTCTTTGACATACTGACTTAATTTCCTTTGCGTATATATCCAGTTGTGGGGATTTCTAGGTCATATGGTTATTTGTTTTTGAGCCAAGATCTCACTGTGTAATTCAGGCTGGCCTTGAACTCATGGCAATCCTCCCATCTCAGCGTCCCAAGTGATGGGATTACAGGCATTCACTGCCACACCAGTCAGTTCTGTTTTTAATTATTTGAAGAACCTCAATATTGCTTTCCATAGTGGTGGTACTAATTTGCATTTACATTCCCACCAGCATTGTGCAAGGGTTTTGGCTTCTTCATGTCTTTGCCAGCACTTGCTCTCTTTGGTCTTTTTTATATCACTATTCTTACTAGAGTGAGGTAAAATCTCATTGTGGTTTTGATTTGTATTTTCCTGATGATTAGTTATATTGAGCATTTTCACATACCTTTTGTGCTTTTGTATGCTTTCTTATGAGAAATACCTATTTAGGTTTATTGCCCTTTTTAAAATCAGGTTATTTAAGGTTTTGTTTTGGTTTTTGCTATTGATTTTCTTTTAGTTCCTTACATAGTTTTGGATATTAATCTTTTTTCAAACACATAGGGGCTAATATGTATAAATATTATACATATTGTCTTTTCATTCTGATTATTTTTTCTTTGCTGTGTGGATGCTTTTCAGTTTTTTTATTTTTGTTTTTGTTTTGTTTTTTGAAACAGGGTCTTGCTATATAGTTTGGGCTGGCTTCAAATACGCAGTGATCCTCCTGCCTCAGCCTCCTAAGTGCTGGGATTACAGGCACGCACCACCAAACCCAGCTCTTTTTAGTTTGACATAATCTCATTATCTACTTTGGTTTTTATTTGCTGCACTTTTGAGATTCTGTCCAAAAAATCCATTCCCATCCCAATGTCCTAAAGTGTTTTTCCTATGTTTTCATCTAGAAGTTTCATGTCTTAAATTTTACTTTTTCATCCATTTTGAGATGATTTTTTGTAATTGGTTTGAAATAGGGATCAAACTTAATTCTTCTGCAAGTGGAAGTGCAATTTGCCAAGCACCATTTATCAAAAAGACTGTCCTTTCTCCAATATGTGGTCTTAGCACTTTTGTCAAAAATAAATTGGGTGCATATGTTTGAGTCTGAGTCTAGGCTGCCTATTCTGTTCTATTGTTCTGTGTCTGTTTTTATGCCAATACCATGGTAAGGTTTTTTGTTTTAAAGAGAATAAAACAAAACAAAACAAAACAACAAAGCAAAGCAGAACAGAACAGCGCAAGCAACACAAGACTTCAAAACAAGATAACAGGAAATCAACAGTGGCTACCATAATGTCTCTTGTTTTCTTCAAAATAGTTGTCCATACCTTTACACACAATAAAATCAAACAAAACAAAGTGGTACTGTTACAGGCAGCTGAGCCAGTTAGAAATATTATAGGCAGTCAGACAGGGCTAGGCCTTCGAGGAAGCCAGCACAGAGGACCAGATGTCTGATGACTTTGGAGGAGACACACACCTCTTGCTGTGGGCCAGATCTCAAAACAGAAGGCAACACTTAAGTATACCCTTAAATATAATCCTTAGGGATTAAATCTGGATCACCTTGAAGTCAGGAATCACCATTCCAATCCCTAGAGAAGAGTCACTGCTCTCTTAAGAATGCCCACTTTCTACATGGCTTGCTTCCCCATTTGTTCCCAATTTAATCAATTTTACCTGGGCAATTAATCTTATTGGTTGACCACAGTTCTGTCCCATCTTATGCCCACTTTGCAAATTCCCATGTTTCACCACCTTTGAGCCATCTAATCTCATGATTTTGCTCTGTAAAATTACCTGGAAAAGACAGAGTCCTTGGTACTTGCTCAGGACTCCTTCTGTCTCTCTTCAGATAGAAGCTGTCTTTCTCTCAATAAATATATTCTACTCTTCACCTCCATTGTTCCTAAAATTCATTCTTCGATTTTAGAGAACACAAGCTTTTATCAGACATAATACATAGGGAGTTTCATTCCTCTATATCAGTATAAAATCAATTAAAACAAAAGAATCAAAGGTTTTGCAACATGTTTTGAGATCAGGTAGTGCAATGCCTGTTGCTTTGTTCTTTTTCGCTCGCGATTTCTTGGACTATTTAGAGTATTAGGGGTTTCATACAAATGTTAGGATTTTTTTCTAAATTGATGAAGAATGTCTTCATACTCCTAGGGATTGCCTTGGATCCGAAGATCACTCTGAGAAGTCTGAACATTTAACCAGTATTCACTGTTCTAATCCATAAACATGAAATGACTTTCCAATTGTACATTTGTGCATGTTCTCTTCAATTTCTTTCATTAATATTTTATAGTTTTTATTGTAAAATTTTTCATTTCTTTGGTTAATTTTTTTCTAGGTATTTTTATAGCTGTTACAAATAATATTGCTTTTCTGTTTCTATTTCAAATACTTTGTAATTGACATATTGCAATGCTGTCAATTTATATGTTGATTTTGTATCTTGAAACCTTGCTTAATTCGTAAACTAATTCTAATTGTTTGGTGGAATCTTTGATGAAAGTGGACATGCTGGTCTTTTTCCAGATTTAGAGAAAAGCTTTCTACTTTTTACTATTTAATGTAATGTTGATTAACAGCTTACTACAAATGGTTTTTGTTTTACTGAGGTACACTCCTTCCATACCTAGTTTGTTAAAAATTATTTTTTATTTTTAAAAAGCAAAACAGAAAAAAGGGTAGAAAGAATACAGAATTTTAAAAAACAGTAAGAAATCAACACTAGTAAATATATTACACATTGTTATCTTAGAAATAATTGCTCAATTTACAAAATCTAAGCATAAAAAATGAACAGACAATGACAGCACAAACTATTGTTTTTGATCAACTAACAGAGTAGTATGGTTATCTATCTTGCACACTTGAACATACATACAGTTATATGTGTATAACTACACATAACTACAAATAACTACAAGTTGTTATTTCTTTTGAATACTTTCCATTTCATTATTACAATATCTATTGTACCTTTGGATCTTATTGCTCTTTCAGTTTTTTATTATTATTATTTATTTTTTACATTAGAGAGACAATACAATATTTACAAATGTGAGTCTGATTTCATGTAAGTATAGTCTGAAGTTGCCTCCATTTACCTATAAAAGCCTCAAGATTATCCTTTTCTATAGCTAATATTCCATTGTATAAAATATCACATCTTTTTCATCCATTCTGTGGTTGATGGCATTTTGGCTGTTTCCAAGATTTAGCTGTTACAAATGTGCTGCTATAAACATGGGTGCACATATATTGCTGTGACATGACATTTTCAATTCAACCAGGAGGGGAATAGCTGTATTGAATGGCACTTCCAATCCTAGTTTTTTGAGGAATCTCCATACTTATTTCCATAGTGGTTGCACCAGTCTACACTCCGACCAACAGTGGAGAAGTGTTCCTTTTTCCCCAGAGCCCACCAACATTTGTTATTGGTTGATTTCTTGACAGCAGGCATTCTTTCTGGAGTAAGATGGAATCTCAATATTGTTTTAAAATTTGCATTTCTTGAATGACCAGTGATGGCAAACATTTCTTCATGTATTTATTTGCCATTTGTATATCATCTCTGAGAAATGTGAACTCATCTCAGATGTCCATTTTTGGAGTGGGTCTTTGAATTTGGGGGGCTTGATGTTTTTCAATTCTTTGTATGTTCTGAACATAAATCCTTTGTCTGAGGTAGAATTTGCTGGCTAAAATTCTTTCCCATTCTGTGGGTTTTCTTTTCGTTTCCTTGGTGATTTCTTTTGAAGTACAAAAAACTTTTTAATAAGATGAGATACCAATTATTGATTCTTTGACGTGTTTCCCGTGAGGTTTGCATTTTGTTCATGAACTCTGCCTACTCCGGTGTCTCCAAGATTTCTACTTACCTTGTCTTCCAGTAGATTTAGTGTTTCTGTGTTAATACTTAGATCTTTGATCTATTTTGACTTTAGTGCATGATGATTGACATGGGTCTAGTTTCAGTCTTTGGCATGTAGAAAGCCAATTTTTTCAGCACCATTAATTAAAGAGGCTATCTTTCTTCTAGTGAACATGTTTAGCCCCTTTGTCAAATATAAGATGGCTGAGTCTTTGTAGTTGTGTTTGCATTTTCTAATCTGTTCCATTGATCCTCAGGTCTATTTCACTTCCTGTTGCATGCTGATTTTATTACTGTAGCTTTGTAGTATAACTTCAAGTTGGATTAAGATGCCTCCTGCCTTGCTTTTGCTGCCCAGAATTGCCTTTGCTATTCTAAGTTTCTTCTGTTTCTAGATGAATTGTAGGAATGTTTTTTCTAGAACAGTAAGGTATTTTTGTTTTCTTTTTGTTTCTTTGCCTGGTCTTGTTAACAGGTTGATGTGTTTGGAAGAATTCCTTCCTTTTTGATTTTTTTTTTTTTGGCCATAATTTAAGAAGAATTGGTATTCATTCTTGTTTAAATATTTGGTAAACTCATCAGCAAAACTATATAGTTCTGGGCTCTTCTGGTGAAAGACTTTTATTAATAAGTAATAAGGTGATTCAACCTTATTACTTGGTATTGGTTAGTATCAAATTTGTTAGCATACAATAGTCTCTAATGATCCTTTGTAATTCTGTGGTATCAATTGTAATGTCTTCTTTTTTATCTTTGATTTTGAATCTTCTCTCTTAATTAATCTACATGAGTTTTATCTTTTTTGAAGAACTAATGCTTTGCTTCATTGATCTTTGTAATTTTCTCAGTCTGCATTTGATTTATTACTGCTCTTTATTATTTCTTTCATTCTAGTAATTGTGTGTTTGGTTTGTTCTTATTTTTTTAGCTCCTTGAGATGTAGTGATATGTTATTTGAAGTCTTTTTGCTTTTTTGATAGGTATTGATTGCTATAAATTTCCATCTTAGTAGTATTCTTGCTGTATCCCAAATGTTGATATGTTGTGTCTCCATTTTCACTTGCTCAAGAAATTTTTAATTTTCTTCTTGATTTCTTCCTTAATCTATTGATTGTTCACAAGTAAATTATTTGAATGCCACACATTTGTATATAGTTTTCAAAGGTTATCTTGTTATTTATTTTTAGTTTTGTTGCATTTTGGTCCAAAAGTTATTTCATATGATTCCAATTTTTAAAAATTTGTTTAAACTTGTTTCTCAGCCTGTTTTATGATCTATCCTGGAGAGTATTTCACATACTGATGGTAAAAATATGCATTCTGTACCATTAGATGTAATGTTCTAAAGAGATCAGCTCTGTTGAATTCAGGGTGCTATTTCTTTGTTGACTTTCTGTTTAGATAATCAACCTATTGCTAAAAGTGGAGTGCTTAAGTTCCATACTATTACTGTTTTGGAGTGTATCTCTCTTTTAAAGTTTATTACCATCTGCTTCATATATTTGGGTACTCCACTATTGAGTTCATAGGTCTTTGGAATTATTTTCTCTTGCTGAATTGACTCTTTTATCATTTTATAATGACCTTTCTTGTCTCTTTTTTTACTGCTTTTTACTTAAAGTCTACTTTATCTAGTGTTAAATGTGGCTATTCCTACTTTATTTTGCATCACACTTGTATCAAATATCTTATTACACCTCTTCATTATCTGTCTGTGTTCATCCTTAAAAGTGAAATGAGTTTCTTATAAGTAACATATACTTGAGTTTTATTTTTTAATACGTTTATTCACTGTACATTTTTTACTTGGAGAATTTAATCTATTTACATTTAAGGTATCATTCAACAGATTTTACTTGTTTTCTAGTTTTGCTATAGTTTCCATTCTCTCTCACTATTCCTCTTTTACAATTTTATTTTATGGTGAAGTGATTCATTTCAGTAGTGTATTATGGTTTCTTCCTTATTGTTTTTGGATTGTTCATTATAGACTTTTGTGTTGTGGCTGCCATGAGGCTTACAAAAACATTTTTAGTTTATAACATGCTATTTTGAAATAGTAGCAACATGAGCATAAAAATAAGAAACAAAACAAAGAATAGAAGAAATGTACTACCAGTTTATGTACCATGCTTATCATATTAGAGAGCTCTAATTTTTTTTGATAGTAATTTTCCCAATGAGTTTTATGCCTTCTGATGTTTTTGTCTTACTCATTAAGGTCTCCTTTCATTTTGAAGATCTCCTTTTGGTATTTCTTGTCAGATAGGCCTGACAGAAAAATATTCTCTAGGTCTTTGTTAGTCTGGGAATAAGTCTTTGCTTTTCTTTTATTTCTAAAGTCAGCTTTGATGGGTACAGTATTCTTGGTTGGTAAGTATTTTTTTTCCAAAACTATTGAAATCTCATACCACCCTTTACTAGCCTATCAGGTTTTCCTCCAGAGGTCTCCTGTGAGTTGGAGGATCACATGTATTTCATTTTTCTTGCTACTTTGGGAATCTCTTCTTTGTATTTAACCCTTCCTTCACAACCTCTGGCTTTATTTACCTTTTTTTCATATGAGGGCTGAATGGCAAGCAGACAGGCAACTCTTTTGAACATGAAAACTTTAATGCTTCTTCTAAGCAAGTAAATTCAGGTTCATACAAAAAAATTATGCATAAGGATAATCTCAAATTTATTAAAATATAGTTTAACCTCAGATTATAGTTCTTGAGACTAGAAATGGACTAGAAATCATGTCATTCCATCCATTCATTTTGTCAGTGAAAAGAACAAAAGCTAAATTCCCATGTGATTTCTCCCAAGATAACAAAAGCAGTTAGCTTGTGATAGAACTAAGGCAAGAACCCAGTTAACATAGTAGAAAATATATTTTTAAAAGAATAATAAGAAGAAGAAGAACAGCAACATTGAGGTTCTGAAAGAATTTGATCATTGAGGAGACTCTGTCCACTGTAATCACCTTGAAACACTAATAATTTTAGGAATATTTTCATCAACAAAATTTAAAATAGCCAGTAATCCCAGCATTCAGGAGGCTGAGGCAGGAGACTCACTGTGCGTTTGGGGGCAGACTGGTTTACCTAGTGAGTTCAATGTGAGCCTGGACTACAGAGAGAGACTCTATCACAAAAACCAAAAACTAAAAAACAAAAGTTAAAATAAAAATGATTTTCTTTCTAAGTTATTTTAAATGATGAGAGAAAGAGGACCACAAATTCTTTGCCACTCCTGCCATCCGGCAATAGAGTCTGTAGCCCTTCCCCTTGATTCTGGTTTGGTCTTGAAATTGACTTTGACCAATATAACACTGAACAAATGATGCCATGTAACCTACAAGACTGCGTCAAGCTATCTGCGTCTTCTGAGTTCACAGGCTTAGAAGCTTCTTAGAAATCACCCCCTGAAAACCACAGAATCCATCCACAGAAAACCTAGACCACCAGAAGAGGCCAGTGAAGGACAACCAAGACACTCAACAGTGCTGGCTGAGCTCCAGCCAACAACCGCACCCACTGCTGACCGTGAGAGAAACTCCACACATGTGCCCGTGCTCAGAGGCCAGCCCAGACTGCTGAAGTGTGAAAGGATAAATTGTTTTTAAGTCACTGGGTTTGGGGATGGCTGGTTTTACAGAAGAAAATAATTAAAATAACTCACTCAAATATTAATGTCATAGAGTAAATAATAATTTCATCCATGTAGTGAAAAAAATTCCATGTGGATCCAGAAATAAAAATTGCTGAAATATCTCCTGAAATTTTTGGAAATAAGTAATAGAAGTGGGGTGGGTATTAAGAGTGGTCAAAGGAGCCCTGTGGAATAAGGTGACACCTGAACAGAGACCTGAGCAAAGGAAAAGGTCAAGTATGCCATGACAAAAAATGCAACAGCCATGAGACTGAAGAGGGCTGCCTTGAGAAGGGTGTCCTTTTACTCAGTGCCACCTTGAATCCACGTGGAGGTGGCATGGTACATTGGACTTTTCTGCTTTGTTAGAGAACTTTGTTATTGATTCATGTATATAATCAATAAGTACTTATCAAATATCTGCAATGTACCAGGCATTTGTGACAAACAATATGTACAGTAAGTAAAAAGACAATGATTAGGACTAGGATTGGGGATAAGGTGTTCAGAGAAGAGGAGACTTAAAGAAGTAAATAAATGGACAGTGTCTTTTCAGATAGGTAAGTACTATAAAGGAAACAGAAAAGGAAGGGGAAAGTGACCAGGAATGACCAACCAGATGAGGGCTGCCCAGATTTAGAATTCAGGGAAGAGTTCTGAGGAAATGACATTTGAAGGAGACCAAGACAAGAAACAGGGACAGAAGCAACAAATTTAAATGACTTGATCAAGAAATGAACTTAGCACCCGCTTGAAATAGGTCCAAGTAACTGGAAGAAAATAAAGGAAGAGAGTAAGATTAAATAAAGTCAGAGGCAGACAGAGACCTACTTCATAGAAGACCTCATTAGCCACAGCAAGTACATGTGCTTGTCAGCGTAATGGGAAACCGCTGCAGAGTTGCAAGAACAGGGGTGCTCCAAACTCATTCATGCATTTGAAAGATTATACGGGTCCCCATGAAGGGAGTGAGAGAAGTCTAAAGCGAAAGATAGTGATAACTTGTTGTAGAATGGTGTCCACAGTAGTAGGTGGAAGCGGCCATGTGTGAGATATGTTTTGGGCACAGAACCCTTACACTTGTCAGTGGGTTGAAAGTGGAAAGTGAAAGACAGACCGGAATCAAAAATGACAGCTACGCTTGTGGTTTGAACAACTGAAGTGATAGTAGTTCTTTTCACTGAGATGGAGAACATTACAGTAAGAACATGACTGATAGCTGAAAATTAAGGGGTGTGGTTTGGTCCTGTTAAAACTGAGAGTCCATTACATCTAGAAATGTTAAGTACGCCATAAGATTTTTGAGTCTCAGTGGAATGGACAGAACTGGAGAGATAAATTTAGAAGTTACTGGCCATCTGATAGCTATTTAGAGCCTTCAGAGAAGACTTTAGCACTCCTGGTGAGGGACTACAAACCTAAAAGACAATGGAACTCCAAAATCAAACTCTGGGTTACTTATACATTAACAGGTGGGACAGAGAAAGTACCAGCAAAGGAAAATGAAAAGGATCAGTAGATGATGTAGAACAAAAATCAGGCTTGGAGTATTATATCATAGAAGCCAGGAAAAAATATTTTTCCAAGGAAGAAATGGCTAGACTGTGTTGATAATTCTAAGACTCAAGTAAAAGTCAATATTTTAATTAGTCAGGCCAAAATGCTGACTTTATTTCACTTCTCTTGACACATCAGCTTTCCATAGGCTTCTAGAGGGTCCTCATGAAATGACAGCTAGTTTCCTGAAAGAGAAAGAGAACTAAGAGAAATTGAGGAGGAGGCTGCATGGACCCCTGTAGTTAACCTCCAAGTGTATGCACAGTTATTGCCACCACTTTTCTTTATAAGAAGTCACTACCCTCTGCTGTTAACCAAATTGAGAAATTTAGGCTTCCCCCTTTGAAGACAGGAGCATTAAACCTTTTTCTGAAATATCGTCTTACTACCACATGCTCATGTAATGTTTTTCTCAAAATAGAAGTCAGAGTATATGATAATAAGGAAATCTGCCTCCTAAACTAAGCTGAGGAAGTGACGTTCCTGTAGGTTTTATTTTGGTTCCCGGGCAGATTGTCCTTACTGTATTTCGTGCAGGTAGTAGGCAAGCCTCTGCCTGGAGATCTACACGCTGGACATAAAGATCTGTCTATGCTGCATGGTCTCATGAGTTAGCTGATGAAAATGCAGGACCTGCAAAAGGAGGAGTTGGAAGGATTATCTACAGGGCACAAACACTAATCAAAAGCAACTCAGACCTGGGGGGTGGAGAGGTGGGCTGCCCAATCAGGAGCAAAAGAGGAGACAGCTTGGTTGTCACAAGCCACCCTACAGCCTGTCCAAAGATTCCAGTCAGGATAGGCAATGATCCTATGTCTGTAGGCACTTTTTAGTTCAGTTCAAGTATTATCATTTCCAAGGAAGAAAGATTTATGAAACATATGCTTCTGCACTGCCTTTGGATAACATGATTCCAGAAAGAAGTTGTAAGGAATTTTAGCCACAATGAACCAAAAGTAGATTTTTTTTTATAATTTTATTTAAAGAGAAAAAAACAAAACAAAATAAGACAGAATAAAGGGTAGCGACAATACAGTATTCCAAGGAAAAAAGGAAAAGTAGAACAACAATAAAACCTAAGAAGTTATTACTTGACAAATTACATACTGACTTCTTGGAAATAGTTGTTCAAATTACAAAGTTAAAACATGTAAATTAGACATTCAAACAGTGAGACTGTTAAGAGTTCTGCTCCACGGTCTAACAAAAACAGCAATATGGTCATCCATCTTACCCACTCAAATATACATGCAATTATATCAATAGGGTAAAATTAAACACAAGAAAACAGAGCAAAGCAGATCACAAGAAAGCAATGTAAGACATAAATTTCAAAGCTAGACAATTGGAGATATTCACTCTCTATCGTATTGACTCTTGTTTTCTTCCAAATAGTTGTCCATATTGTCACATACAGGGATTTCACATGAAACAACATAGTATGGAATTGATCTGAGCAGGATGAGGAGGGCATTACAGGTCTTCAAGACCAGACATTATGGAAGCCATGAATGGCTGTCATAGTGTCTCTCATTCTCCTAAAAACAGCTGTCCATACCTTCATGTGTGCTGAACTTAAACAAGGCAAAGCAAGCTAAAATCACTTTGAACAAAAAGTGATAGTTTTGCTGGACTTCACATCATGACATTATGGAATCAGCACTGGGTATTGTAGTGTCTCTTTTTCTTCAAAGTAGTTGTTTATTTCAACATGTGTTATATAGTTGGTTCGTGTAAACTGTTTATAAGCTCTACACATGCGTGAGTCTCTACATGTATATCTATCATTTCTGTATTA
>PVJX010018306.1:0-36774 GCA_004027295.1 Dolichotis patagonum
CATGCAAACTGGAATTGTCCATGTTAATCGCCTCATGACTTGCTACCCTTTCCATCCAGAAGAATTTGTATAGTATTCACTATGTTTGGTACCCGCCATGCCTCCCAGAAGCAAATAAGGTGCACTGAGGAACCACCGTTCAGGTACCAGTGAGGGGTGACAGGGCTTTGCAATGTTAGCTCTAAATCAGCAGGTTTTTCTTTTCGTTTTTAAAATTTTATTTAAAGAGAAAAAAAACTAAGCAAAACAAAACAGAATAAAGGGTAGCAACAATACAGAATTCCAAGGAAAAAAGGAAAAGAACAACAACAACAAAACACTAAGAAATCATTACTTGACAAATTACATACTGACATCTTGGAAATAGTTGTTCAAATTACAAAATTAAAACATGCAAAATAGACATTCAAACAGTGAGACTGTTAAAAGTTCTGCTCCACGATCTGACAAAAACAGCAATATGGTCATCCATCTTACACTCATACATACAGTTATATCAAAAGGGTAAAATTAAAACACAACAAAACAGAACAAAGCAGGTCACAAGAAAGCAATGTAAGAGACATAAATTTCAAAGCTAGACAACTGTAGATATTCATTCTCTATTTATCATATTGATTCTTGTTTTGTTCCAAGTAGTTGTCCATATCATCACATACAGGGAATTCACATGAAACAACATAGTATGGAACTCATCTGAACAGGACGAGGAAGGTGTTTCAGGTCTTCAAGACCAGACAATTGGGAAGCCAAGAATGGCTGTTATAGTGTCTCTCACTCTCTTCAAAACAGCTGTCCACACCTTCATGTGTGTTAAACTTAAACAAAACAAAACAAGCTAAAATCACTTTGAACAAAGAATGATAGTATTGCTTGATTTCACATCATGACATTACAGAATCAGCACTGGGTACTGTAGTGTCTCTTTTTCCTCAAAGTAGTTGTTCATTTCAACATGTGTTATATAGTTGGTTTTTGTAAACTGTTTATAAGCTCTACACATGCATGAGTCTCTACATGTATATCTGTCCTTTCTGTATTAGAGGTAAAAACAAAGCAAGACAAAACAATTCCTAGAAAAGCATTAAGCAAAAAAGTCATATAAAACTGCAATACAAGGTGATCTACAATGGTTACCATGATGTCTCAGCAGTGTATAACAACATTAATAAAACCAAAGCATTGGAGACATTGTAAGACTTCAAAAGCAGGCAATAATCTAACCAGAGTGGGTATGTTAGTGAAACTTGTCATCTTCAGTGTAGTTGCCTATACTCTTAGACTTGATGCTATCGATCATAACAGATTTGAATAAAATCAGTCAATACAAAACAGCAATCTAACAAACCAGATTCAAATAATATCAGTCATAATAAGACAGTGTAAGTTATAAAGGACTTCCGATTAAGTTGATAGGAAATTAGCAATGATTACCATAATATGTCCTCTTATTTTTGGGATGGCTGACCGTGTCCTCAAATGTAGTGTAAGTAGACAAACTGGAACAGCATGTAATCCATCTAAGCAGAGTGGTGAGAATAATGTAGATTTTAAGTCTTATTACCCTATTAAAAATATCCTATGCCTTCCTTTTTTAGATAATTCCTCCCCTTTCACTCCCATAAGGTGCACTGCTTATTTTGTGTCCCACTGCCTCCCTATATAGAGCATCTCAATGGACCCTATCTCCTGATCTACTCTGCCTGTGTTTCTCTCTGTTAATATTTCAAGGCCTTCCATACTAGAGATTATAGCCAATCTTCTCTGCCTCATTTCTGCTATTCTATTTTTCTGTCATTAGTTGTCTATTTTTTTCTTCCCCTCCACTGTCTGGCCCATTCATTGAGGCCTCTCTGCTACTGTTCCTGAAATGCTCATATACTTTTTCTCCCTAAAATGTCCTTCAGTATTTTTTGTAGGGTTGGATTGGTGGTCACAAATTCCTCTTTGTCATGGAAACATCTTGCTTCTCCATTAATTTCTAAAGAGAGTTTTGCGGGATACATCAATCTGGGCTGGAGGTTGTTCTCCTTCAGGACTTGAATTATTTCACTCCAAGCTCTTCTTGACGTGATGGTCTGTGTCAAGAAATGTGCAGTGATTTTGATGGGTTTTCCTTTATAGGTGATCTTTTTCTTTGCTCTGATGGCTTTTAATATTCTGTTCTTATATTGAATTTCTGGGATCTTGATTATTATGTGTCTGGGTGTAGCTCTGTTTTGGTTGTAGGTGTTTTGGAGTTCTGTATGCTTCATACATCTGCATATCATTTCCTTTTTCTATGTTTGGGAAGTTTTCCTTAGTAATTTGTGACTAGCCTTTGCAGTTCTTCTGTTTTGACTTCTGCTTCTTCTTCACATGCTTTATTTTTATTTTTTTATTTTTTGGTACCAGGGATCGAACTCATGACCTCATGCTTGCCAGGCAGGCGCTTAAGCCACTGAGCTAAATCCCCGGCCCTATTCACATGCTTTATTCTTAAGTTATAGATCCTCTTGTCATCCTCTAGCCTTGGTATTGTTACTGCCTGCTCCCTTGTTATTTTTAAGAGATCTTCCCTTTCATGATTATGCATTGCAAGCCTGTCTTCAAGTTTTGATAGTCTATTTTTAGTTTCTTTCAAGCAGTTTTGCCAACTTTCTATGGAGTCTTTAGCTTCCTGGTAATCTCTTTGAATCTGCTTCATGAATGCTAGGTTTGCTTTATATTCTTCATTAAACGTTTCTCTCCTTTTGTGTTCTTCAATTCTTCTGTCTGTGTCTTCTTGAGAGGTGCCCAGCCTTTCTTTTATTAATCTACTTATCTCTTGTTTGACTTGAATTAATATCAGTTTTGATCTCGTTTACACGATCCCGAAGATATCTCTTTATGTCTGCTGATACTGTGTTTGATGTTGCATGTTTGCTGCCCTCAATCTCTTTTATATTTACCTCTCCTGGATCAATATTCTCAGGGTTGGGGGCTGGAGGCTTTTTCTTATTTCTCTCTCTCATCATGTTTTTGGTTCCTTCCATACAAGTGTATAGTGTAATTTCCAGGCACTTTTCTTGTTGGTTAGGGTTCTTCTGGAGCATGTAGGCTAGGGGCTTCTGCCCTCTGCAGTCTGCTATCAGAGACTGAAGTGTAAGCAAGGGCAGTATACATTGGCTTCTCCTCTCTGGGCCAGTCAACCTTCGTGGGCCTTCACTGCATCAGTGTGCGCCACGCTCAGGGAATTAATTGATTTGTGACGACCCACTGGGTCCTGGCCAGGGATGTGGCCCAGTCCAAGCAGATCCCACCAATCCATCTCCCTCTGTTTGGGTCTCTCCAGGGTGTTCTATTCTGGCATTTGAGCTGTCTCTCTCAGAAAGGCTCCATATCCTGCTACCTATAGGTCTGCCATCTTTCCAATCAGCAGGTTTTTAAAAGGTATTGTGGGTGAGCTTTCCACCCACTGACAACAGACAACATTCAGGGCAGCCAGGTGCAGGCTGTTCCATACAGTTCAGTCAAATAGTCACATTTCCCCCAAAATTCTAATTCTAAAACACCCGGACTGCAAATTTTCTCTTGTCCAAGAATTCAGATTCTTTTATAATCCAGTTTTTAAAACATCTTATAGTGGGGAACTTTTTCAACTCATAAAAACTTGCAGGAATAGTAAAACAAATGTCTATAGTCCTTTCCATGGTTACTTATTCTAAATGTTTACCTCTGTTTGTCCTCACCCCTCTGTTCTCTGTAGATATGACTGAACATTTACTTTTTTCTGAGCCATTAAAGGTAAGTGACATACAGCATGGTCCTTTACCCCTCAATTTGTGAGTGAAGATTTCCTAAAAACAACAAAATTCTCTTACTTCATCCCAGTACAGTAGTCAGCCCCACAAATTGGCATGGATATGCTACCT
This sequence comes from Dolichotis patagonum, assembly GCA_004027295.1. Lineage (NCBI taxonomy): Eukaryota > Metazoa > Chordata > Mammalia > Rodentia > Caviidae > Dolichotis > Dolichotis patagonum. The sequence continues at coordinate 3,894 of PVJX010018306.1, forward strand.
TAATCTCCATCCACATTCCAGTTTGGTCAGTTATCAGATAATTTCCTTCATGGCACTATTCCCTCCAACACAGAATCCAGTGTAGAGTTGCAGTCTCAGTTGCACTGAATTACCATGTCTGTCTGAGCACCATTAAGCTGGAAAACACCACAGGTTTCCAAATCTCTGATGATGTCAACATTTTTAAAGAATACAGTTCCACTGCACATCTCTTGTACTTTTAGCAGAATTTCCCCCTTTGGGTGTTTTGTCTGGTAATTCCTTGTAAGCAGATAATGTACACTCCAGCCAATGCACAGCACACACAGGTGGTGCTGTATCCTTCCAGGGAGAGCCCTTTGGCAGAATGGAGATACCATTTGTCCCTCAGGGGTGATGGCAGTTCTGATCATCTGGCCAAGACATTCCCATAGTCCTTATTAACAATAGGGATTTCTCCTCTTCCTTGTAAAGAATAAGAAGCCTAAGAGCCAGTTTAAGATGACACCAATATCGTCCTCCTTATCAAAATGTCTCTAAGATTTGCCATCCACTGATGATTCTTCCCAATCCAACTCTCACCACAGCGGTTTCAAAATGGTGATTTTTCTGACTCCTGTTCCCCTCTTGTATTTGCTTATCAACTGTCAGATTTCTATTAGCAAATGCTTACTGTTGCAGTTAGGATCTGAAATGCCCCCCAAAATCTCCTATCTTGGAGGTTTGATGTCCAATGCAGTGGTGTTTGGAGACAGGGTTTGGGGGAGGTGAAGGGGCTCTGGCCATATCAATGGATTAATCTACTTGTGCAGTCACAGTTTAATCGGCTGTTGGGAAGTAGTGGAGAGTTTAGGGCATAGGGCCTACTTGGAAGAAACAGGTCACTGGTGGTGTCTGTTATGTCCCTGGCCCTTTCTCAGTTACATAAGGTAAGTGACTTTGCTCCACAGTGTGCTCTCTTGCATGATGCTCTGCCCTATCACAGACCCACAGCAAGGGGGTCAAGTGACAGTGGGTTAGGGCTGGGGATTTAGCTCAGTGGCATAAGCGCCTGCCTGGCAAGTGCGAGGTCGTGAGTTCGATCCCCGGTACCGCAAAAAAAAAAAAAAAAAAAAAAAAAAAAAAAAAAAAAAAAAAGACAGTGGGTTAAAAACGTCTGACACCATGAGCCAGAGCTTCCTTTTAAGTTGTCTGTGCCAGCTATTTTGTCATAGCAACAGAAGATCGATTAACACACCCACCTTCCTCTGCATTTGCCTGTCATCCATCACCTACCTATTGTTCACACAGACACATGACTTCCTATTTTTAATGCCTTACAGTTCATTTCTGTACCAAATTAATCTTGGAGTTCAAATTTGTGCCAGATTTGGCCAATGGGAGCCCATTTAAGCTGGCTTCTGGGTCCTGGACATAATCCCTCATAGTTTTTTAAAATTTATGTCATTTTTATAAATTGGCTTAAAAATGACCTCACTCCCTTGAAGGTTCTTGGGACCCCAAGACTGCTGAAGTACCTAGAAAGGTAGAGGTCTCCTAGGCAGCAGAGGTAGTTCCCGGGGTCTCCCACTGTCCAGGGAACATGGTTCTACTTGGTCCAAGCCCTGATGACTCCTTTGGCAGACAAACCAACCCTCCCAGGAAAGAAAGAAAGAAAGAAAGAAAGAAAGAAAGAAAGAAAGAAAGAAAGAAAGAAAGAGAAAGAAAGAAAGAAAGAAAGAAAGAAAGAAAGGAAGGAAGGAAGGAAAGAAGAAAGAAAGAAAGAAAGAAAGAAAACAAACACAGGTTCCAGGGAAGTGCTGGTTCCCCCTTTTCTTTCAAAGCAATTTCTTAGAACTAAAGTGAAGGATTCAGAGACACAGGACAGAGACATGAAGCTCTAACTACCACATTCTTAGAATGTTTGTGGATTTCTGTGCAAATTTTAGCAGCCTCAACATTAGGGTCCTTATTACCATCATCATTTTTTTGTGTGTGCTGGAAAACGAACTCATGACCTTGTGCCTGCTAGGCAGGTGCTGCTGAGCTATGTCCCTGGCACCATCATCATTTTTGGCAGCCAATTCTCTGCCATGGCCCTCCTTTCCCCCACACTGATCTCCTGGTGGCGAATACTCAGGAGAGATTTCTCCATTGCCCCTTCACTGACAAAGGTTCTGGAAGTTGACAGACTTGCCTGCGACCACGCAACAGTGCACAGGGAGCTAACAAGTGAAGTCGCATTGCCTTGGTTGGTCCATCCAGTCAACAAACAAACAGAGCCGAGCGTGTGCTTCCATGCACTATGATGCACCTGCAGAAAGCCTCACACCAAAGAAGACCCCCAGGCTGCTCTCCCTGGGGCTGCCCACACTGATGGGCGTGCTTAGTAAGTCAGACAGCATGAGGCTGGCTGAAGACAAAAGCAAACAGTGGACATGGCCTCGTGTTCTTGTGTCCTGCAGAAGCAACTTCAAGAGCAGCAGTACAGTGCTCAAAACAGAACATCTGAGGGTACCAAATATCCCAGCCTAAGTGGACCCACTGATGGAAGACAAGCACATGCACTTTCTGGGGCCAGAAAGAGGACATGGGCTACAGATTCATAGACTATCAGCCTCCATGCAGTCAGTCTATGCTGATAGGAGGATGGCCCAGAGGAGAGATGAGTCATGTGCCCCTCATAGTAGGAATGGAAAAAGTAGTGATTAACCTGAGCTTCTGAGGAGGCCAACAAGGTACAAATAGTCTGCAAACATTGCTGAAGCCAGAACCACCTAGCCTTTACTCTTGTCTTCTTTCATCTAATGGTTTTGTGTTTTTCTTTTGCTTAAAATATGGGACTTTGTCTGGGACACCTGAGATTCCAGCTCCCTAGCCTGGGAGGCTGAGGTAGAAGGATGCAAGTTCAAGCCCAGCCTGAGCAACTTACTGAAACCCTTTCTCAAAATAAAAAAATAAAAAGGACCATGGACGTAGCTTAGAGCAAAGGTCCTGGGTTCAAATCCAGAAATGGTTAAAATAAAATGGCTTTGGAGCCAGACAACTGGAACAATTTACTTTTACTTCCATGGGTCTCAATTTCCTCTGCAAATAGAGACACGGACCCCTATATTTCCAGGCTAGTTACTTTCTCATTGCTGAGACACACAATCTGACACCCACAACTCTAAGAAGGAAAGGTTTATTTTGGATCACAGTTTATAGAGGTTTCAGTCCACAGTTAGCTGGTGCCAAGGCAGAGTGGCATGGAAGAGGGGCATCACAGAAGCAAAATAGTTGATGGCAGGGTAGACAGAAAGCAGAGAGTGATCAAAGAGAAGAGAGGAAGATAGACCCTTCTAGGACTTGTTCCAGCAGCCTACCTCCTCTGACCAGGCTACACCTGCCAATGTCACATTTAGCTATAAACCTATCAGTGGGATAATCCACTGATGATCATCAGACCCCTATGATCCAATCACCTCCTGAAAGCCCCACATGTGAGTGCATAAGGCTTTGGGAGGGGCATCCAGACATAAACCATCACAGCATAAACTAGAGCAAATGTATTTTGTCCTTGTGCTCAGTCCAGTGTCTAGCTAGAGGAAGCACCTGATTCATGGAAAGCACCACTGTGTGGGAACAAGCCTTTCAAGGAGGAAATCAGAAAAATGACAGTCTAGGGTTGGACCCCAATCCAATGAGACTGCTGACTTTATAAGATGGTTAGGACACAGCCGTGTGTATACACAGAGATGACCACATGAGGACATAGTGATGTGGTGGAATCAATAAACCAAGGAGAGACCTCAGAAAAACACCAACCCTGCTGATATCCTAAAGTTAAGCTTCAAGCCTCTAAAAACATGAAAACTAAATGCCTATTGTTTAAACTGCCCTGCCTGCAGAATTATTAGGACAAACCGAGCAGAGTAACCCAGTCAGAAGCTTGGTTATGGCTTTGCCCTTCCCTGGCCTCCACTCTTTCCTTCCCTTCTCCCTTTTTCCTTCTCTTTTCCTTGCGCCCAGAGCTCCCACAGAACTTTCTGGGATTTCTACAGCAAAGGGACGGGAACTTTGGAGCATTCACCTTGTCCAACCTCTTGGACTAAAGTTGGTGAAACTTCTTCTCAAAAGACCAGGGCGGAAACAGAAAAGATGCCCCTTTGCCTTTTGTTCAGATCTAGTTTCACTTAGCGCAGCCAACTATGTGGGTCACATGTCCGCCACCAAAGCCCATTCCACAGCCCTGGGCATCGGAGCTGGGGAGCAGAGCAGCACTGAAATCAAATCACTCTTGTTGGTCTGTGGCTTCTGATGAAACGGGTTCTCTCTGCCCACCCACCTGCTGGGCCCCAGGGGCTAGGCCACTGGGCATAGAAACAGGGAGACACTGGCACTGAGTCACCCAGCAGCTGACAGTGGCTGCTGGGGAAGGAAAGGCCTGAGTTGGCTTCCACTGAGCTGCTGGCTACAGTGGGTCGGGCTTCACAGAAATCCAGCTGGCTGGACTGACAGCCAGGGCTGGGAGAACCGCCTTCCTCCCTCAGTCTCAGACGGTAGCTGTCACATCTTCACTTCACTTGACCCCGGGCAGCTTCCCTACCAGACCTGGATCTGTAGGAGGTAGAGAGTGTCTGGGAGAAGATGTAGGGAAGGAGGGTGGCACAAGTGGACCAGGGGACCTGCAGTAACTGTTCAACTGTGACTCTGAGCCACAGGGCAGGCAGCCTGCACCCAGGGCTGCATCTGCAATCCATTCCCAGGCAACCTTGGCCTCCTCCCCGTGGGCAAATCAGGGCATGTCTGGAAATGATTACAATCAGCCACACTACCCTGAGAGCTGCCCAGAGCCCAGCCAGGGCAGAAAACACACTGTCCTGCCATTTTATGAATCAGTAAACCTGTATGCTTTCTATAAATGTCTGCATAAATCACTGGTGGGCATTCCCCTCTTGGCACAAGAAAAACCCTGCCAGCAGCTTCTCCTTGGGAGGGAGGCCCCAGGTTCTGCTCTCTCTACAACTGGGGCCCCAGGAGCTGCCTCCTGCTCTGGGCTCTGCCTCTGCAGAGAGAACTCTTGGTCCAACAATGTCTTAGTCCCAGAGGGTGGAATTCACCTTTCCAGGGGCCTGGGACTGAGCTCCTAGCTGGGCCCAGACAGATCACATTGGTAGTGGGCATCTTTTGTTTGCAATCCTCCTGCAAGTTTAACTCCTGCTTTTCTGGGCCCACCCTGCCTATCACAGCCTGCATGGAGAGAAGCACGCTGCCCAAGCACACCACGAAGGTCTCTGTGCCGCTAGCATTTTATGTAAAAGCCCTGTGTCCACTTAACTAACAAGTAATCATTAATACTACCCTTGGCCCATGTAGCCAACTGTTACACCAACACTAATGAAATGAAACACAGGCACTATGATCAATATTAAAACCAAGTCAGAACTGTTGACTTAATGACCTGGGCTGATTTAGACATTATGCTTTGCATTTAACCAGTTGGCAGGCATTTGATACCAAAATGCACAAACATTCTCTCCATTCTGGCTTTTTACCTTCTCACTACTCCCTAGTCTTAAAGGGATCAGACCAGACCAGGTCAGTCTCACTGTTACTATCTGGATCAGAATTTGTCCTTTTTGGTGAAAGGACAAAGGGAAAATGCATGGAAAATCTAGTGTTAAAATTAATGCCCTCATCAGCACACGTAGCTCCAGTGATACAGCTGCTATGGAATGGGCTAATGCAGATGATTTGAGTCTTCACTATGGGATAAAGGAATGGAAGTGGGAAACAACTCCATGGGGGGGAGGGCTGTCCCAGAGGGAAGGACTTGAGATAAGTCAACAGGTGTGGATCATTGTCCTTACCTCCTCAAGCCTGGCTTCCAGGAGACAGGAGAAAATAAAACCCAGGAGACTGGAGTTAAGAAAATCCTACCCAGGCAGCCATCCACCTCTGCCCTTCCTGCCTTCCCAAGCATGCTAGCACTGGGGGTTTCATCATTTAGGAGGAAATTGTAACAGGGCACATCTATCCCCCAGGACACCACAGTCATACCAGCTGGACACAGAGTCCCACCCCAGCCTCAGGGACACAGCCCACTTCCTATGCTACAGGCAGCCACCTACCTCCATCACCCACCCACGACCTACTCGCTCAGTGTGGGTGCATCCAGGAGAAGCAGAGCTACAGGTGGAAGACACGGGTATCACCAGGAAACCAGGCATCCACAGAAACCCAGACACCTCCCCTCCATGCCAGGAGGCCTGAGCTGTTAGGGTTCTGGCAAATGTTGGGGCTTTTCACTCCAGAGAGCTTGGAAGCTGGGGTTTCCTTGAATAGCATTGAGGGTTCTACAGTGGAGTGGCCCCGGCCCATACATAGCATCTTCTCCCAGTACCAACTAGAGTGGCCAATGGAGAGGATGAGTAAGGAGCCACCTCGCCAAGAGATGAGCTGCAGCCTGAGATAATCATTGGAGCTTATCCTTCCATCCCTGTAGACACCTTGGGACACTCAGGTGCTGTGTGGCACAGTGGTCCGGCTGGGAGCACATTAATTCAAAGCAAAGAATCTGGAGTCTCTGCTTGGTCTTTTAAATGTTTATTTATTTATTGGTTTTGATTCCCAGATCTAGCATTTACTAGCTATGTACCCTTGAACAAGGCATCTAATCCATCTGAGCTTCACTTTCCACAACAATACAATGGGCCTGATAACAACCACACCATTCACATCAAAGGATAAATAAAGCCCTGTACACAGTGTCTGGCACTTGGGGGCCATCTGACCTCTTTGCTTCTGGACAGGAAATGGCTCTCTCCTAGCCACCTATCCTTTCTGCTTACCACCCTCATGTCTGTGTCCTCCCATCGGTCCCTCATGTGGGACTCCAGTCTGGGAGCTGCTACCTGTCAAGTGGCGTGGGGCAAGACTAGCCACCTAGCTGCAGTCAGCCCTCAGTAAACCAGTTTCCATCTGAGCCACCGAGGTGTGCAATGAGGGGTAAGGCCTGCAGGGTGTCATATTTAGCACTGCTGCCCCGCCATCCCCTTTCCCCGAACCATGCTGTCAGCCACCCTGCAGCCTGTCAGGCCCTAACTCGTCGGGCTGGCTTGCCTTGGGACCGTGGCTCATCCAAACATCTTCATCGCTTTTCATAAATTCAATCCCTCCTTATCAGCTGCACCATCGGGAAGAAGGGCTGGAGGGGCTTGACTGAAATGTGGGGAGAGAAGCTTTAATTAGCCTCCTTATTCCACAGGGTCACCCAAAGTTCAAGCCCCCCACCTTCACATGTTCCTAATCACATAGAGCACAGCCCTGCAGCCGGACTTTCGCCACTGCACACATCCTGTGCAGCTGGCCTCTCCCCATGCACAGGGCTGGGGTCCTGCTCCTGGCTGTATGTTGGGCAGGGGTCTTGTAGGCTGGAAAAAGAAATGAGCTGGGGTCATCCCTCAGCATTCAGGTGCTACAACAAGCAGCAGCTTTGAGCCCAGCTCTCAAAACATCAGAGATCCTCTGGACTCTACTGGGCATGGCACAAACTGCTATAACAAAGCCCCAGCTGGACGTGGGTCCTGAAAACAAACTCACCTTGCAGAGGGTAACACAGCACCTGTAAGAATGCAAGGTATTTATTTTATTTCATTTCATTTCATTTCATTTCATTTCATTTCATTTTATTTTATTTTATTTTATTTTTTGCTAGCCCTAAAATAGACTCTGGGATAATAAGGTGGGGAGAGAGAACTCACAACAGGACTCAGAGATGCTAGAGTCTGCCACCTGCTAACTGTGCAGCTTTGGAAGTTTCCTTGTCCTAAGAAGCTGAGAAAGTGTTCATGGTAATACCTGTCCTCCCTGCCTCCCACTGCTGTAAGCTCCAAGCGAGAACTCATGCAAATCTGCCTTTGGACGCGCCAAATGCTAAACAAATGACATGTATTCCCAGCTATCCAGCCCACAAGATGGGTGGTAACATCTTGCCACAAATACCAGGCACAGAGACTGATTCCTTCACACTTCTACTTTTACTCAACTCCACCTTTTTTCTTGAAGCCCAATGCTTAAAGGAAGCCTTGGACTGGAATCCTTAGCACTTCACTGATAGGATTCAAAAACAGGTTAGCTAGGCATGGGTGGTGCACACTTGTAATCCCAGCACTCAGGAGGCTGGAGGCAGGAGGACTGTCGTGAGTTTGAGGCCAGCCTGGGCTACACACCGAGTCCCTGTCTCAAAAAACAAAATAATCCAATAAAACAAAAGAGCAGGGGCTAATTTTTTACGGTGCCATAACATCCCCACAAACCCCAGCCCTTGTGTTGCTCTGGTCACCTGCTCTTTCTGCACACTCAGCCTCTCAAGGGCTGTACAGAAACCAAAACCCTGCCTTGAATTTTACATGAGTCTTAAACACCCAAGACAACTGAATAACCAAATTAGTCTGAAAACCAGCGTTTCTTCCCAAGAGTGCCTCTCAGTGCCAAGTCCTGTCTTAGCTTCTAAAAATGGTCTTTGACCTTTCCACTGCTGCTTAGAAAGGCTATAGGGAGTGAGACACTTGAATTTGTCATCTAGCATAGCATGGTCTTGAGGAAGGAAAAGATGCCTTGATAACTGTATTGGGAAAACTGGTGCAAACCTTCACTGTTGTTGGCAAATAGGGAGGACAGTTTTGGATTTTCTTGCCTTTGAAAAGAGAAAGCCAAAGAAGCTATTCAAACAGCCTGAGAAAAGCAGATGCTCAAAAGGGTCAATGAATAAATGAATCATCTAATGCATCTTGTCATCTTTAGCCATCATGTTTTCCAGGAGAAATGGAAACTCTCATCTCCTCCTGCTTGGTTCAGTAAGGAACCCTGTGGGGAGTTGAGTCCCCTCAGTGCTCAGTTTAGTGCTTGGCACATTCACTGGCCATCTCCAAGGCGGAGACAGGTCTCAGGAAGAGAGATGCAGTCCTTGAGGTCCCAGCCCAAGCTTTCATGATTATAATCATAACTGGCATGTGTGCGGTACTCAGGCCTCCTAAGCACATTCTAATGCTTTTTTTTTTTTATCTGAAGCAGATAATGCAGACAGGAACATGCGCTTGAAAGGCCACCCTGTTGCACAGCACACTGGCTGAGCAAGAACAAAGACCATAAATGAAGAAGGATGTTTGTACTACGCTTCCGCTTCCCACTTGCCTAAAAACAGGAAACTTTGGAGGCCTACTCCAACAAGGTTTCCTCCTCTTCCTCACCCCAATGCTACAGAGCTTAAGAGGTTTTATTTTTATTACTTACTCTTTTTTTTAAAGGGGCAGATGTTTTCCAAAGCGTTTTCTTTTCTTATTTTCCTGCTTCAGGAAGGATCTAGGTCTGTCCTGATGGTGCAATGGAGAAAGGAGCAATTTGAGTAGCTACTCCCACCTCTCACCTGACCTTTGGAGGTCTCACCTCCATCAAGCACCTGCAAGAAGTCATCACCTGTGGGGAATGCCCAGTGGACACAGCCCAGGATTCCAGAAGGTAATGGGTAGGGAAAGAAGGAGTCAGAGGTGGCAGTCTTGTGGATGTGTGGTCTATGTAGATGACATGGACGAAAAAAGGACAAAACTGACTTGTAATAAGGATGGTATCCATGGACAGAAGGGAAGGTTGGAGATTTACTGATGGAGAAGGACCAAGGACCAGCTAGCTAGGAAAGCCAAACATCAAATATGGCTAAGCATAGCCAAATATCTCAGGTAGCACCAGCCAAGGCCTGGGCCAACAAGGCTTTGTGAGATTCTATTCTGCTGCCTCTCAGGCTTTGGGTCCTCCCATCTCCTATTCGTAACAATTAAACACGGGAAAGGTTCCAATTCTCTGTATTTGTCAGAGTTACATATGTGTGTATATGCATAGCTGTTCTATGGCATCCATCAGAGATTGCTTCTAAGACATCCATGGATACCTAAATGTACAGATATGCAAGTCTTATATATAAAATGGCATACTATTTGCACATAACCTATATATACATATCCTCTTGTATACCTTAAATCACCTATGGATAACTTACAACGCCTAATACAATACCTACACATGACTTTCTGTGGCTTCGTGTAGTATTCAGTATTGAACAAATTCAAGTTTTGCTTTTTGAAACTTCCTGGAAATTTAAAAAAAATTCCTACCCACTGTTTGTTGAACACAAAAGCTGAATTGGATGCTTTATGGTCTTTATCAGTGATTATGACCAATGACTGTCAGGTCTTTGGCACACATGCCTTAATGTCTCCACAGATGGTTCTACCCTAAGAGCAAGGCAGACCACATAAGAGAAATTTTTAAATGTAGATAACTCAGCAGCACAAGCACCTGCCTGCCAGGCACAAGGTCCCGAGTTTGATTCTCAATACAAAAAAAGTAGGTAAATAGAAAAATAAGATAGGTTAGATAATCTATAACTAAATGCATCAAATATAAAATTATACAAATAGATATAAAGAACAGATGCTCCAGTGTTCTGAGATTCATATTTTCTCCTTTCATTTCTTAAGCTTAATTCTCTTTGAGGGCTTGTTGAAAGTCTCAGAAAAAAAAGTATTTAATTTGAACTTGGGATGTAATTGCAGAAAGCCAGCCAAGCTACTCATCTCTGCCTCCACAACCAAAGATGACAGCAGAGTCAAAATTAACTGACCCAGAGAAGGGTAAAACCCAAGACAGGGAAACTAAGCATCTCTAGAAGAAATAAAAATGACAAGACCATAGTAAAAGATGCTTAGTCACAGCGCGTGTCCTCTCTGGGCGTCTAGCTTCGCATCAGTGAGCACGGTCCTCGTCCTGCTGACCTCAGGCAGGAGCCTTGGGGGCTGAGGCAGTGAATGTGACAGTTCTTTGAAGGGAGTCTGCAAAGCCAGAACCAGTGAGTAATACTGAGATTACTGTTTCTTACTGCTGCCTCAGGGTCCAGCCAAGGGCTCCCATCTTGCTCTCTCTTCCTGGACCCCGGGTCTGGAGGTGGGCATGCAGGGCCAGGTGGGTAAGGGTCCCCATCAGAGTTATCCCAGAACACACTTGACATTCATAGAAATAGGTCACGGCCCCTCTGCACATACTGCCCCTTCTTTACTCCAAGTGTCTCCAACAGAGCATGCAAATGTAACTACAGCTTCGCCAGGCAGAGGCAGGTCCTCAGCTAGCTCTTCTGCCATACACAGGAGCTACAAAGAAGTCTCCCAAAGAAGGATGGTAGGCAGCCATCCCTTATGGGCTCGGCTGCCAGGTCACACACAGTCACAAGACACTGGCTAACAACTGCCATGACCAAGACCTTGTACACACCTTCGAAGGAAGACACGCTGCCTCAGGTTAGGGTTCTTGGGACCTGCCCTTCCTTGATGGCCACAGTGGTCACAGAGTGAAAGACAAGAGAGACTGATGGAAGACTCCGTTCATTTCTGCAATTGGAGCTGCACTTTCTTAGAGGGAAAAGGAAGATAAAGGAAAGCATGAGGCTGCAAGATGGCAGGGAGAGCTCTGGAGAGGCCTGCAGGGACTCTGTGGGAGGGTCACCAACAGTGTGAACTCCGCTGTGGCCTGATGATGCCACGGTCAGGAGTCCCGTGAGTCTCCTGGGCAAACACAACTAGAAGGGGAGAACATGCCTGTCTTCCCACTCCCTTTGTTCTTCTTTTCCATCCTTTGATGCTGGGCCTACAGTGTGTCCCGTGGTAGCTTTACAGAGGGGAAGAGGCCCCTCCTATTAAGCCAGGACCCCACTCAAGAGGTGATCCTGAATTAGACAGTCATCGGTGCTAACAATCAGCTCCTGTGATGTGCTCATGGCTTCTCAGCTCATCCTCACCATCACTGTCATTCTGTTGTCAGAGGTATGTGATGGGACAGGAGAGACATGGGCACAGTCAGTTCCCCTCCTGTGCGCAAGCCCTTCCACTAGGTGCCCTGTTCCCATCTGCTTCTACACTAGCCCCTTCCATAAGTAGGATCATAGTACACGCTATTCAAAACCCTGCCTTAGATCCCAGGTCCCTTGGGGCCAGGACTAAACGTCTTGGGAACCCTGCCTGGTATGGCTTTCGTGCCCTGGGATGCTCAGTGCCTCCCCGAGCTCCTGCCATGTCTGTGCTCTGTTCTCAAAGCTCACCGCTTAGGTGTTCCTGCTCTGGCTCTTGCTGAGGCTGCTCCCTCTGACCCAAACACTCTCTCCTGAGTGTTCGAGCGCTCCGTCCCTCAGCTCTCTTATCACCCGCTCCATTCTACCGGCTGCCTGCTATCTGCTCTCTCCCTGCCTCACACACTTGAGCCTCTGTTGCTGCCTCTATTTTTCCCATGGTACTATTACCTTCTTACGTACCATGTAATTTACTTCTTTATCACTGTCTAGTTACTGCCAGTCCTCCCCCAACTAAAAGGCAAGTTCTGCGACAGTAGGACTGCACTTGCTCTGTGCAGCTCTCTACCTAGAATGGTGCTAACAGTGACAGGCACGCAGTATCTATTAGATGAATGACAGAAAGAATGAAATGAACAGATGAATGGATGAAATCACCCAGGTGGGAGGAAGGGGCTATATTGTATGGAATGGCCTGGCACTGGGTAGAGGACACCTGGAAGAGGAAGGAAGACTGGGGCTGGCAGGGGCAGAAAGTGCTACAGTCAGAGGCAGTGCACACGGCTTGCCTGGAAATCCCCCTGGAGTCACTCATTAGCCACCCTGACCCCAGTCATCCAGCAGAATGACTTCAGCACCTGGCATTCCACGCAGCCCCACATTCCCACTCAAAGGGATCACACTTTGTCTGGGCCCCTAGTCTTTGCTCCTGGGATCCTAGGATCAGTAGAGAAAAAGGGACATCCAAGGCTGGAAAAAAGACACCTGAGAAACAGAAATGAGCCCCTCTTCCCATCCCCACCCTTTTGAGCCACCAACAGGGAGGCAGAGCCAGTACCAGAGACGACATCTTATATAATAGAGTATGGAGTAGCCTGGTAAAGGAGTACTAGCCATGGGCCCCCAGTGGCCGAGGGTTTTAGAAAGGTGAGGAGCAGGGTGGTCAGCATGGGGCAGGGTGCAGAGTCCAGTCTGGGGGGCAGGATACACAGTGGGAAGAAATGGATGCAAGTGAAGTGTCCAGGGATATCTAGTCAATAGGAAGATCAACAGAGATGTGATGGGTTTTTCTCTCTTTTTTTTTTTTTTAAAGGGCATAAAACAAAACAATAACATGGAACAAAACAAAACAGTGAGCACAATACTGGATTTCAAACACAGGACAGAAGGAAATCCCCTGTAGTTGCTATACTGCATATTGTTACCCTCTAAATAGATGCTCAGACTAGTGGCTTTAGGCCTGCAAAGTCAATCAAACAATACAATCATTAAGGGTTTTTTTTGGTTTTGTTTTTTGTTTTTATTTCAGTTGCTATCATCTCAGCCTGCGTTGCTCCAAATCAGCTGGTTATTTGTGGAGTGGGGTGGGGGTGGGGTGCTCGTCTTGTCTCCCAGCCCACATGTAGGCTGGCTCACAGGTTGGCTTCCTGGTTCTATTCTCGGCCCCATGACTGCTGCTGGCTCATGGGAGGGTGTGGGCGTGAAGGGTTCCTTAACCCATCACAAGGTAGTGTGTTGAGTACTGGGCTTAAGAAAGAGGTATAAGGAAAATACAAATAGAAGCACTTTGGAGAGGAAATCCAAAGGCTGGAGCCCTTGGTGATTATCCCAGCTGGGTCTTCAAAAGCCAAGACAGAAGGGTGGCCAGGAAAGGGGAGCAGATCCAGTGGTGTGGAGCAACTGTCAGGACTCAGAGTGCTGGCAAAGAGGGGGTTAAGGACACTGGTTGCCACTGTGACAGATCTCATGGGATAAAATACAAAGGAGCAAGGAAGGGAACTAACAGGGCACCTGATCCAGATCTTTGCTCTGTATTATTTTCTTCAACATTTAGTCTCCCTGAGGACAACAGGGAATGAGCACTACCTTCTCACGAATGAGAAATTTTACCCAGAATCATAGCCAGAGCTCCCAAGATTGAATACAAAACAAAACAGAAAATACACTGGCACTTATGCCTAAGACGTCCCAGTACTGGGCCAGGCACTCTGTGTGCCTGCTTTAATTCACTTCACAATACACAAAAGACTGCCCTTAATATTCCCATTTTGCAGATGGGAAACCAAAGTTCACAGAAGAAAAGGTCACCAGTCCATTGTCACAAAATGAGAAAGCAGTGGGGGCTGGATTTGAAGACAAGCCATCTGGGTCCATACTCCTTACCACTGCACTAGACAAAATAGTGACAAATTCACAACATTATCTGCCTGGTTGCAAATCTCTGATTTGCACTGCATAGCACTCTCCTTCCAAGCTCCCTGGGAGACTTAGAAACAATCTGTTGTATCTCACCAAATACGGCTACATGCTAAGCTTCCATCCAGAATGAGACTTGCAGCCAGAACCAGAGCCACTGTGAATGGAGAAGTCTAGACAACTACAGGCAATTCCAGCCCTTGTGTGAAAGGAAGGGTCATATGCTCCACATCCTGCATTATTAGGACTAGACTTCAGTCAGCAGCACTCCAGAAACCTTTAGGAACCCATTAAATCCCGTGGCAGTCTCTGCCCCTGAAGGCCAGTAGATCAATCCACCTGTCCCCTACACTCACAGGCTGAGTCACCTGCCTGATGGTTCTTCCTGCACATTGCCTGAAAGACCTCGTGTCCTGCAGTGGACTTTATATGTCTAAAGTACACGTAGCAGGAGTGTTGAGAAGCTGTCACTCAAAACAGCGACAGACCACAGTATTAGTTCAGAGTTGGCTTTTCAATCCAGGTTCCCTTGCAAATTACCCGTGCGACCTTGGCCAAATGACTGTACCTTGGTCTTCTCCCCGTAGGCTGGACATCACATAACTCACCTGTGAGAGCTGTGAGAGGCCTAATGCGTTAACCCCAACAACAGCCATGGAACACAGCCTGGCCGGAATTAATAAACACTGACTGTACTTAATAAACCTAGGACCTTGAGCCTCCCCTGATGGCTACCTGCAAGGTCCTGCTGATGACTGCACTCTGGGTTGGCATGTAGGAGCACTGGGGATGTGTACAGAAGGTGACAGGTGGAGACACAAAGCCCCCAAAGCTAGAAGCTCTTCAGGGGTGTAACTGTGCTGTGAGGGCCGGCAGTGACTCACCTTTATTTTTGTCCTTCCTTCTTGGGTCCAAGCAACCACCAAGCCAACTGGAAATCTTTGATTTCACCTGAAAAAATATGGAGAAGGTTATACCGGGAAAACATATAATAATGAAACTTATTTTTAGGCTTAAAACATGGAGAGTATAACTTTTGAATACCAGCTTCTTACCCTCAGAGACCTAGGACTTTAATAGCTGCTTATTCCGCGATACAGAATAAAACCACATTCACTTAAGGAAACAAAGGGAGAAATCCATTTCCTATGTCAGTTGCAGAGGTGGCAAATCAAAGACTACTTTACAAGAAGTAAGTTTTTTAATGATGGTAAACTAGACCCAGAATGAACCAAGATGTAAATCAATATTATACTGGATAGTAATTTTTTTCAAGTTATAGCAAAATGCAAATTCACAGTGAACCTTAATTATAAAATAGTCTACTGCTAAGTGTTGAGGTGTTCTGCTTTTGTTGGGCACTTTGAGAAAGACTCCTATGACAATACTGCTATATGTTCTGACCTTATTGCATATCTGAATTCATTAAATGGGATAATATGTTGGGACATCTCGCTCCATGTCTGGCCTCTGTCATATTTTCAGTAAGTGTCAGCCACACTATTATTAATCATACATTTCTTGGTGGGTTCCTAGAGTGCTCAGCTGTCTTGAACCATCTGTATAATTTCTGAACAAATGTGCACTGATGTCACTAGGGTTGCTGTCACCGTTACTGCTGATATAGATATTTAATCTTTAAATCCAGCCTCTGTTTAGTCTAATTCTGACAGCAGGAAGAGTAGTATTTCAAAAGGTGGTTAAAGATAATAGCCCCATTCTCAACTTTCTCATCATTAGGCTCAAAGAAGCCATTTCAGACCCTCAGATTGGCAAATGAAAACAGAGAGAAGAAAGAAAAAGAGGAAAAAGAGCACCATCCGATTTGAAACAGAAAACTTGTAACCTTCACACACAACAGAAAGGACTGTTTGGGTGGCACTTTTGTCTGTCCTGCCTGAGCATCACACACCAACACACCGGTGGTTCCCAAGTTCCTGAGGACAGGGCCAGACTGGTCTGCTGCTGCCGACCCTGTCAGCCACTCCTGCCGCCCGATCAGACGGTGGAGAGGGGAGCTCTGCTGTTGTGTTACAAGGCAGGCCACGGCCACACATTGGCTGCACCTGTCTCCTGCTACCAAAGCCATGAACTTGCCCCCAGACCAACCTCGAATGCAACAGACTCTTGATTACTGGGGAGAGGAGCTTGCTATTGTAGCCCAGATGAAGGGGTGCATCCTTTGAGACCCCATGTACTGACAGGCAAATGCTGAACAACTTATTAACAGGGAGCAAGCAAAACCCACTGCATCCTCCAACTCCGGTCCTGGGGTCTGCAATGGATTTGCAGTCCTATTTTATGCAAAGTCACTTGCACGCCCAACTCATTTTTAGCTGATTATGTGGTGGAAAGCATCTGATAAACTCATTTAAACTAAAGCCCAGAAGATTGAAAACAGTTCCAGCCTTACCCTTGCAGGGGAGATCTGAAGCTTAATTTGAGTCAATCTAACTCCTCACCCACCACTGTCAAGTTTCAATTTGGCCATCCTAGAGGCAGAGATTGGGAGAGGGTAGCTGAGACTCAATCCAGGAGGTGGGTATTCTTGAAGTCACAGTGGGAGGTGGCCAGGGAAGGGAGCGAAGGGTCCCTGGAATCACCGTCTCTCCCCTGGGCAGCTGTAAAGTCATCCTGAAGCCTGTTCCCACCCCAGGGCGTTCTAACTGGTATGTGGTGAGGCTGGGTAGGGGTTGTTTTCTAAAAGCCTCCCCAGTAAGTCTGAGGATCCTCTGGGGATGTTGCTCCAATGTGCACCAGAGAATCAGGAGTGGTGGTCTGAGATTTTGCCTTTCTAACACACTCCTGGGCTAACCCTTAGAACACACTCTAGGCCCCTCTTAATCTTCCTACGTCCCTGAGGAACCTCAGGCAAGCTGACCTCGTCCCTGTGCTGCTACAGCTTCCCCATGGGACAGACACAGTCCTCCCCCAGGAGTCCCAGAGGTGTGCCAAGTTGACTCCATAGTATTAGCTGGCGTGGGGACACTGCTCACAGCCCAGGAGACAGTGGGCCCTCCCCAGTTCTGCACAACTGCAAGGCAATCAGACCCCAGGCCTAAAATGCCCCTCTGAAGGGCTCTATACTAAACAGAATGTTTGCTTGGGCTTTGTTCAATCTGCAGGGTGTCTTTTCCCTTGGTTTTCTGTATTGGCATGGTAACCAGGACCTCCAGGGGAGCCTGGCTGCCCTATGGGTCCTAACTCTTTTCCCCTCACACACTGGCTGGCCTCTGTCCTCAGGCGCCCTGCTGCACTGCAAATATCTCCCCACCACATAGTGCTCTTTTCCATGCTTACTGGGAAGTGGGCAGCACCAGGCCAGTAGCAGCCCACCATGCCCGCCACCGGACCTCTGAGGCAGGTCGGAGATTTCAGCTGTCTGCCTACAGCATGCCCCCAAGACCCTTTCCCTCTGCCTGCACCCCACCTCTATCAGATCCTTCCCGACACCCCACAGAGGCCTAAGCCCTGAACCACCCAATGATTCCCAGCCCAGTCAGGACGACCACCTCAAAGAGCCCTTCACTGAAGACAGAAGGAGCCCTGACACAAAAGCCTTGCAGTGAAACACAGAAGATGTCACCCTAGAAGAAGGCTATTCCCACAAGCCTCCAACAAGTGTGCCAGGACCTCAGTAAGCTATGCGGACTCAGAAGGTCCCAAGCAGAGAAGACCAGGGTGGAGAAGGACAAATATGTGAATGGTCTATGGGCTTGGACACTACAGGAAGGAACCCTTACAGAGAGCCCTCTCTGGTCAGAGTAAGGGGCTATAGTTTAGGGAAATTAAAGGCCAACATGTCTACTGGTCACTAATATAATGAAGGAGCTATGGCAATGATCTCATTAATAAGAACAAATGCCTACAATATTAACGTCTTGATAATAATGAATCCAGTCTGGGCTCTGTCACACATGCTGTCACATTGCTGTCACACACGTACCACTGCTGTCACACATGTAATTTTTCTTTAATAGCAAAAGGGCCCTAAAAAGACAGAAGAGCCTAATGTCACAAACATCATCATCTGGTCCTGACGGTGACTGCTTCCTGCCAGCCTCCCCACTTGGTAGTTTTACTGAGATCCCTTGTTGAATGCCTCATTGCTGACACTGCAGATCTTTCTAGAAGGCCCGAACTGCATCCAGGCGAGCAGCCCCCACTGCAGGCCAGGTTACTTAAGGCCCTCAGGTGCCCCAGGGTGTTGCTGATGAGGCGGCGGCCCGGAGCCACCCACCTGTGTGGCAGAAGTGCAGTCTGGCAGGGCGAGCATGGAGGCTGCAGCCCAAACACACGCACTCAGCCCTGCAGCCTGAACAGCCAGCGCACATCACACCAGGCCTATAAAAGATAATTATACAATCTGATCTGGCAAATTAGTGCTGCAGAACTGTCTAATTCTCACAATGAATTCGAGAGTTGGATCGGCAGGAAAAATTAACCTGGATCTTTATTGGGATTTGCCCCAGGTCAGGATTAGGGTTCATTTATCTCTTTTATTTTCCTGCTGAGGGAAGATGGAAAGGCTTTCTCTCCTGCCTGCCCACTCCTCCATACCCCATCCAGGCTTGGCGTTTAGACACGCCAGCTGCCTGGGGACCTTTCCCATGAACTAGGGACTCCAGTTCAAATCATACAGCACCAGCAAGGAGGGAGGGAGGGTGGGACGGGGGAGATAGACAGATAGATGATAAATAGATAATTTTTCACAAGGATGAAAAGTTCAGGCATCCCAAATCAAGGAATTCAGTTGACACTAACTCAGTACAAGGTAAATGAACTGACATCCCCAGATTACAATTTACTTCCTAACTATTCTGGCCCAATGCTGAAATGTTTCCTCGGCTAATACTCACATATATGCGCATTTCTCTACCTCTTCCACCTGTGTCTTTTTCTCTCCCTCCCTCCCTCATTTCCCTCTACTCCTTCCAAGGAATCTTCTCAGAGGAGATGGTCATTAAAAGGAGTTGGTGCCTATGTCCTTAGCTTATTAAATAGCAGAGTCATCCATGCATGGTGGTATATACCTGTAATCCCAGCACTGGGAAGGCTGAGGCAGGAGGACTGTGAGTTTAAGGCCAGCATGAGACCCCAGGTCCATATTGCACTCAAGGCTGACCTGGATACACAGCAAGACCCTACCTCAAAAAACCAAAAATAAACAATAGATGGGCACGGAGGTACATGCCTGTAATCCCAGCACCCTGGAAGCCTGAGGCCAGAGGATCACAAATTCACGCCCAGCCTAGGTAATTCAGTGAGACCTTGTCTCAAAATAAAAAACAGAAAAAGAGCTGGCGATGTAGCTCGGTGTGAAGTTCCTAGGTTCAAACCCCTCATACCACAACCACCCAAACAATCAATCAATAAAATAAAACAAAAACAACTCCATCCCAAAGAAGTGTTACTATAATGCCAATGCCAAGGCCAACGTACACCAAACAAGGGTTTTCCTTCATCTAACAAAAACAGACATTATGACAGGCCTTAAAAGCTGGTTTTTTTTAGTACCTTTCTGGGGGTTCCCCTTGGGGACTGTAACACTCTACTCAAACTCCTAAGTCAGCTCCACAATGATCATACACTCAGGGTTTGAAAGACAAGGCCCCAGACAGATATTGAGGTTTTACATCTTCTAGGCTAAGAGGATGTAGGTCTGTAGGAGAAATAGTCACGATGTACGCAGAGGCCGAGACAGCTTTCCCTGTATTTAATGCTGGCACGATCTGTCCATGAAATCATTCAGATGTGCCTCTCCATCAGACCAACCTGGCTCAGAGAACATGTGTTGTTTCTAAGGCTCCATGGCAGGAGGAGGGGGCCAGCCTGCAGCATTTTGTTATTTATAATGTCATGGGAACCAAACTACTCCACTTCAGAGCAGTACTGGCTGTATGCAGGCAACTCACTTAACAAACAAACGCACAGATGTGCGTGTGTGTATTTCAAAGACAATGGTTTATAAGAAAACAAGCAAGTTGTTTTAAACAAACGTCACTTCTTGGGCCAGGTCTATAAGGATTTGGGGTGACTCACTTAGGGTGAAAACAAAAGCAGAAGATACAAAAGTATCATCAGTCAGATGGTGATCTTTGTAGACTTCTAGCCAAATTCGACTCCAACTCCAACATGGTTGAGACAAGCACACTTTCTAGAAAAAGATAGACACCCACTCTGGAACGACCAGACTGAAGAGGCTGGGAGGAAGCAAAAGAAACACAGATCTCCTCCCAACCAGTGGATACAATGATCCACTGTTTCGTTTGGAAGAGGATACATCATAGGGCTGAACAGAAGGCAGGAAGTGATGAGAACAAGCCAAGAAGCCAGTAACAGTGCCATAGACACACAGAGAAAAGTCTCAGCATGCTGGTAAACAATCAAAGCCATGCACACAAATTACAGTACTCTGAGAAAAGAAAATGAAGGGGATTTCAGAAAATGGAAAGATATCCCTTGTTCATGGATAGGAAGAACACTGTGAAAATGGTCATGCTCCCAAAATTAATATACAGATTTAATGCAATCCCAATCAAAATACCTTTAGCATACCTCACAGATTTGGGAAAAAAAAATCCTAAAATTCATATGGAACCAGAAGAGACCTAGAATAGCAAAGGCAATCCTAGGCAACAAAGGCAAGGCAGGAAGTATCATAATCCCTGACTTGAAATTATACTACAAAGCTACTGTAATAAAATCAGCATGGTACTGGAAAAAAAACAGACCTGAGGATCAATGAAACAGAATAGAAGATACAGACACAACTACCAACACACTCAGCCACATTATCTTTAACAAAGGGGCCAAACATGTTCACTGGAAGAAAGACAGTCTCTTTAATACATGGTGCTGGGAAAACTGACTTTCTATATGCCAAAACCTTAAACAGGACCCATGCCTATCACTGTCTACTAAACTGAAGTCAAAACAGATCAAAGATCTAATAGTAAAAGACAAACACTAAAACCACTGGAAGATAAAGTAGATAGAAATCTCAAGGTAGAGAGTTCAGGAACAAAAACTAAACTGCACAGAAAGTACTTCAAAGTACCAACCAATGGGATCTTATCTTATTAAAAAGAAATCACATCTTATCACATCAAAAGAAATCACTAACAGAGTGAAAAGACAACCCACAGAACAGGAAAAACTTTTAGTCAACCTTCCCTGAAACAAAGAACTTCCATCTAGAACATATAAAGAATTGAAAAAAATAAGGTCCCCCAAATTCAAAGACTCAATCCAAAAACGGGCATCTGAGATGAATACATGCTTCTCAGATGAAAAAATACAAATGGCAAATTAATATATGAAAAAATGTTCAACATCACTAGTCATTTGAGAAATACAAATTAAAACAACACTGAGATTCCATCTCACTCCACAAAGAATGGCTATCATCAAGAAATCAACCAATAACAAATGCTGGTGGCGCTGTGGGGGAAAAGGAACCCTTCTCCACTGTTGGTAGGAGTGCAGACTGGGGCAACCACTGTGGAAATCAGCATGGAGATTCCTCAAAAAAAACTAGGATTGGAGATCCTGTTTGACTCAGCCATTCCTTTTCTGGCTATTTTCCCAGAAGAACTGAAAACATCCTACCACAGTGATATGTGTGCACCCATTTTTTTGATACCTATGTTTATCCCAGCACAATCTGTAATAGCTCAATCTTGGAAACAACCCAAATGCCCATCAATCGCAGAAGGGATAAAAAAGATGTGGTATTTTTATACACTGGAGTACTAACTACTCAGCCATAAAGAAGGATAAACTCAAGGCTTTTATGGATAAATGGGTACAATTTGACACCATACTCATTAGTGAAGTAAATCAGACTCCCATGTATAAACATCATATTGTCTCCTTAGTGTAAAAAACTGGAAGAGTAAATAAGATCCAAAATAGATACTGTGAAACTGAAAGGGGAAGAAACTGCTCAAAATGAAAAAACAACTGGAATGGGGGAAAGGAGGAAAGAAAGAAGGGGAAAGATTACACAGTTTATGCTTTCATTGTTTGATCACTTTTCCATGCCTATATTTTATAATCGGAGCAACTACTTTGAAGATAACAATATATTAACCAGTGTTAATCTCCTATCATTTTGTTTTTAAAATTCTGTATCAGTTTTTATCTTTTGTTAAAAAAAAAAAACACAGATGCATGTGTGAATTCCAGAGGCAGAAAGTTCGAGACTGAACTCTTAATGGGACGACTGACCAGCTGTTACCTTGGACACCTTCTGGGGTGTCCACTCCCTCGACTGGAAAATGGGGCTGAGAGATCAGCTCTCCACCACCATAGCTGTCCTTTCTATTGGAGGATGTACTAGAGAATCACCCCTGCTTCTACACTGGTACTAAAATGTTTTCTAATGCTCTGCCGGGTCACAGTGAATAATTAATAAGTACTGAGTCTTTTACTATAAAAAAAATCACAAAATTACATACACATGCGATTATAGTTTATAAAAATGCAGAAGAAAGTAAAAGGTTAATAGCAGTGATCTCCAAATAGTAAGTTTATGGGCATCTGTTTTCTCATTTTTTAATGTCTAAGGTGAACAACATTATTTTATGAAGAAAAAAGATGCATGGTATTTAAGAAATAATAAAAATCAAAGACATTAGAAATAAAATTATCAAGGAAGTGTAAGGAAGAATAAAAGTAGAATTGCAAGATTGCTTGTCAAACCTGAAACAGCTTGGAAATGGGTGGGGGTGGGGCAGAGAGCTGCAGGCTGAACTCAAAGGCTGGGTTTACAGGTGAGACCCAGCAAGGGGACCTCTGGGCCCACAGCAAAATCTAGAATGAGACCAGGAATGCACCCACTCAGAGGGCAAGGGCTGGGCTTTTCCATGCCTATATTTTATAATCGGAGCAACTACTTTGAAGATAACAATATATTAACCAGTGTTAATCTCCTATCATTTTGTTTGGACTGCAGTGTCCAGGGAAGGACACGGTGGTTATGGGCTTGACCAGTGAGCAAACTTGACCAAGAATCTTAACCCAGCTGATGGGTTGCTGGCTGCAGGATAGAACAGACCTGCTCCGTGGCACTTTCTGAATACCTGAGCCATTACCGAGGACTGGTGACAGTGGCATTTCTGCTCAGGACCTTCAGCTCCAGGCACTTCCCTTTGCCTACTACACAGCTCAGGCTGGAGGCAGCAGGCTCCTCGGTGGCTGCAGAGGCCGGGAGAGAGGGGGTGCTGCCCACACAAGGGAGCAGACTGCAGCCTGAGAACCAGGGCTGCCAACCCTCCAGGGAAGTGGTACACGGGGATGGTGACAGGGGAGCTCATTCAGGAGCGCCCATCTCGGAACCTGCCCCCTCTCCCGGTCGCTCTCTGGCTGCCCTTTTTCCTCAGGGAACCAGCACGAAGGGAGACCTCAGCTCAGGAAATTCCTGTCTCTCTGCTTCCTCCAGGATGCCCGCATTCCTGATCCTGACTTTTTCTCTAAGCCGCCTTTGCCAGCTGCGCCCAGAGTGGGCTGATCACTGGCTTCTGCCGGGATCTCAAACTGGCATCCAAACACATCACCTATACCCTGCTCAGCCAGGCTCAGGCTCCCCACGTCACTGAATGAACTTCTTTCTCCATCAGGTAAAATTGCGACATCCAGTCACTTTGCTAAAATGTTGATCGTGATCTGTTTTCTGTCCCCATGGCCAGGGTAATAGCTAAGGCCCTTGTCAACCTGGGGTCCAGCTTATTTCCATAAAAATAATGTAATGTATTGCGTGCTGTTATTATGTCCCAGCATTACTTTATTCAGTTTTTTCAAAAATCCTCTCTCATCTTATAACCACTTCCACTCAACGGCTGGCTGTCTGCTAGAAAACTCCTAGCTCTTTGGTGCCTCAGGACCTTTGCACCTGAAATACTTCAGAGTCTCACACAGACAGTGCTTCCTCACAGAGGCTCTAACTGTTGAACCTATCACAGAGGCCACCCATGAGCAGTACAACCCATGTTCTTCACTGTCTGTACCCCTACCTGAAATTACCTGAAAATTCTTTCATTTTAATTTGTATCTCTGCCCACGAGATGGTACAATGCTTGAGTATAAACACCTCTTGTACTTTTTTCTCCTCTGTGGAGTTGATTTGTCAGAAAATCTTAACAGAAAAGAAGTTGTTTAACCACAATATTTAAAAATACTAAACTGAAATCATAAACCTTCACACTATGACATCTTTTTTTGTTTTGTTTTGTATCAGGAATTTAACTCGGGACCTTGCACTTGCCAGGCACTGAGCTATATCCTTGCCCACAACACTTCCGCATTAGTATGGCTTGCTGATTTTAAAGCCTTGCCCTGTGACTAGAAGCTCAATCTAAAGTTGGTGGACTTGGTTCTTTTCTGATTCCAAGACCACCGGGTGATGGGCACCTTTTAGGAGCAGGCAACCCGGGAACACATGCCTGGCTCCTTGGCAGGATGACGCTGTTGCCTTTAGGGGAGTCATCGCAGTCCGACTCCACAGCAGGCACAGCCCAGGCGTGCACACAGTCTGCAGAACTGTGTGGTAAACCAAGACACAAGCAAGCAAAGTTTTACCAATTTATGCAACTGGAAGGTCAAGTTCATAGCCAGGGGCAAGGCAGGTATGCCAATTACCTTGAATGTTTCAGCGAGAAGTGGATAGAATTTCAAATTATTGTAGGCATACAAAAAGCTTAGCATTCTTAGTTCCCGGTATCACTGGTATATTTACCTGCTGTGTAGCTGCCAAGCACCCCGCACCATCTCACCTACAATTCTCATAGCTCCTTTAAGTGTCTAGCTGGGTTTGTAGTGTAAGAATGCACTGGTCTGTCTCATCACTCCTACCAGGATAGACACCCCCGGACCAGACCCCCACACACGCCTTCTTTGGAGTGAACCAGAGCAACTGTACTATAGCCTTTGAAACGAAACCAAGTAGGGGAGCCATCAGAGAGCCAGAGGGAAAATTAGGAGTTCAGAAGCTTTTACTCAGGGCAGGTATCTCAACCCCAATGCTGCTACCATTTGGGATCAGGTCTTTCTTCGGAACACCTGTTTTTAGTCCACTCTATGCACTGCAGTATATCTAGCTGTGTTCCTGGTCTTTACCCATTAGATGCTCGTAGCTTCTCTGACGTGTGATAATCAAAAAGTTTCCCAAGGTCATTGTCAAATGTTCCCTCTCTACTGGTCTAGATTCAGCTTTGCCACTGTTATGCTGTGGGACCTAGAGACTGTCAAAATTTTAACTTCTCAGAGGTCTTACGCTCCTCACTCATCAGATAAAGAAACTGGACTGGACTGGTGTTTCCCAAAGTAGGGGTGCTATGTCACATAGCGGTATCTGAGCTACCTGCTGGCCACAGGCAGATATGCCATTAAATGACAGTGGAACTTTTCTCTTCCCTAGTCTCTTTCAGTCCTGATCCCAGCAAGAAGAATATCTCCATCTGGTGCTCTCTAGTCCTTAACACTTCTTCCATCTGTCTCTAAAAAGAAAGTGAGCACGCCTTAGGCTTAGAGTCTTAGAAAAGTCACAAAATCAAATTCTTTATGATTTCATTATATTCTGTATGTCACTTATGATAGTCATGTATGATGGTGATACTGCATTCCTTCTTAAAGCACACGTAAAGGAAATATGTGGAGTCATGTCAGAAAAATATGAAATAACAGTGTATGTGTTGGTACTGCAAAAATTACAGAAGTTCCTAAGAAGGGCTGGAAAGATCGACAGTCCTTCTCTCATAAATTTCTAACTTCCTGTTGGACATGACATTAGACACATCCTAGGGCACTCAGGACCTGAGGAGACACTGATCACTGGAAAACTTTGAATCAAGCTCTACGTATACTTCTGTAGTGAGGGCTGGGCATGCAGTACTCGGTATGGGCTGGACTATGATGCCTCGCCAAACCTGTGTGTGGTGAAGCCCTAACCCTCAGGACCTCAGACTGCGTCCCTGTTTGGACGTACAGTTACTGCATAAATCATTTAGTGAAGATGAGATCCCACTGAGGTAAAGTGGGCTCCAAGCTCTACATGGTTGGTGTCCTTAGAAGAAGGGGAAACCGGAACACAGACCTACACAAGGGAGGAGGACACAGGAAGGTAAAGGCAGAAATCAGGGAGATGCTTCCACCACCAGGAAACACTGACGACTGCCAGCAAGACACTGGAAGCTAGGGAAAAGGAACAGATCAGTCCTCAACATCTTTATCTCAAACTTCCAGGCCCCAGAACTGTGGGAGATTACCACTCAGGTACGCTGGCTCCTCGGCTCCAGGTGACTAATATCATACATCATCTTACATTAGCTTGGTGACACAGGAAGTTCTGAGTGTATTTTACACTTCCAAATCTCTGTGGCAGAAAATGCAGATCCTCTTGCTGAATTCACGTTCATATAGAAATGGGCATTAATGACAAAAGAAAGCCAAATAAACAAACAAAACCATCTGTACTCTCTAGGTTTATACCTATGCTTTACTTACATCTTTACAATTGCATAGATTAGGTATTTAGTAAAAGCCAAGCCTCCCTCCCATCCCACCCCAGGTAAAGCCAGGCTTAAGAACACAGGTCTCCCAGCCCAGGAGTCATCAAATAGACCTCAGCATCTGTAGAATTCACATTGGGATTTTCAAAAATTGTTCCAGGCCTTTCAACCAGAAACTCTGAAGATGCTGCCAAAATTTCCAACACTAAGGCAGACTCTCAGTTTACAGGGATGTTGTGGCAAGTGACAAAAGCTATAGGCTCTTTGAGCCCCCTTACAGAAAGTGTCAAGCTGAGGTGGTCACATGATGAGCAGCCTTGCCAATGACAGGATACCTCTCATACAGTTACTAGCAGAAGGAACTACAGATTTACCTCATAGTAATGTCAAATCAAAACCCAGTATTAGCCTGGTATGGTGGAACATTCTGGGAGGCTGAGGAAGGAGGACCACACATATGAGCCCAGTCTGGATGGCTCAACAAAAGACCATTCTCAAAGAGGTTAGGTGGAGGAGAGGAGGGTGTAGCTCGGTGCAAAGACCTTGGATTTACTCCCTAGTACTAAAAACAGTAACACCAAAAAAAGTACTTTCAGACACCTGCCAAGAAACAAGATCAAACTCTATCTTATAAGAAAAATGCCCATGCAATTATTCATCTCTGTAATAACAACTATAAATAGAAACTATGATCTCGCTTTTCATCACTTTTCTCCCTCTAAAATAAATACACCATAATCCCAGGACTCCGATCATCTGTACTTTGGAGAGATCCATAATCAAGCATGAATGTGAATGGCTCCTGCCTTCTTTCTTCTCTGGAAATAGCCAA
Organism: Dolichotis patagonum; assembly: GCA_004027295.1. Lineage (NCBI taxonomy): Eukaryota > Metazoa > Chordata > Mammalia > Rodentia > Caviidae > Dolichotis > Dolichotis patagonum. Next base: position 31,483 of record PVJX010018306.1, read on the forward strand.
GTACAAAAACAAAACAAAACCAGGAACACAGGAAGGCATAACTACCTATCAGCAGGTGGAGGTAAGGAGCTGTACACCCTACTCCCCCCTCCCACCTGCTGACATTAACTCAGATTCTGACTGGGTATCTATGGGCATCAGGTGCCACGCTGAGAGCTGGGCTCTGTCAATGATAAAGTTGACATACGAGCCTCTGCCCATGGGGCTGTGTTCTGTAGAAGGACACAGCTCATTAACAAGTAAACACATTCAATTATACATCATGAGGCTCCTGCAAAAGGAGATGCTATGGGGGTGGGAAGAGGGTCACAGAGACGGCAAAGGGCCCCCTGAGGAAATGAAATCAAGCTGACACTTGAACAACACGGCAAAGTCAGCCAGTGCATTAACATGGGGGTTGTCTCTGCCTACCTACAGACAATACTGGGGTACCCAGCTCCAAATCAATGCTACAAACAGTAGAAATGCTTTTAAAAAACACTGGTCTTAGGAGACCTGAGGACACAAGGTTGGGCGGTGCTCATTTTCGTAAACTACAGACACGATCTCAAGGTAAGGTAAGACCTGTGGGGAGCCCTTTGATAGCCAACTTGGATCTGTGCCACCACCAACAGCAACGTTTGAAGGAAGGAAACAGAGTCAGGAGCCGCTGCTTTAGACATGGCTCAGGTTGCCAAGGTCTCTTCCCCTTGAAGCCCAGTTAGTTCCAGGATAGCACTGATGAGGGCCCCAGCATGTTTGATTAACGTTCTATCACCACGAGTGTTAAGTCTGTTTAGAATTTTTGATTCTCTGTCCCTAGCTGAGATAACCTCCCCAGGGTAGCCTGGAAAATTCCTGGGCTGCTTGGACACTAGGGCTCAAAGTCCTCCTCCACCCTGCCCCACCTGCCAATGGAAAAGTACTGGCCTGTCACTGTCCAGGTTTCTTCCAGGGGTCCCCACTGGGGACACGTCACCCCCCAATCCGCAGGGAAATCACAGCCCACTGGGTAAAGCCCCAGCCTGACCACCTCGGCTCAGCTGTTTTACACCCTTGAACAACGCTGCCTAAGTAACCAAGCAGGGGAGTGTGCCAGGGGCCAGGGAATAGGCCCTGAAAAGCAGGGAGTTTTCAGATCCGATGGTCTGCACCTTGGTCCAGACACTGTCTATGTAGGAAACAGAATGCAAAACCCTGAGGATGAGGACTGAGGATGGGCCCTGACCTGTGCCCAGCCTGCATCACACAGTCAGTCAAGATCAACCGAAGACTCGGTGACGCCGAAGAGGTTGTTACCAGGGCACATGGAAAACTCAGACTTGGGCAGACCGAGATGGGTACTAGGGGGCCCCAAGAAGACACGAGGACCCTCGCGCTCCTTGTCATGAGATGACACAGCTGACTGGCCAGGGCACACCTGGACGCTGGGCCAGCCAAGCTTCCCAACAGTCGTCCACTGTTCCCTGAATCCAGAGACCTGGCAGCCACACTTTGCAGAGAGAGGGTTTTTCTCCTTCTTGGTGGGCCACGCCCTTCCCAGGCACATACGCCCTCTGTCCAAGCACTTCGTCCAAGCGCAGGCTCTGACCACCAAAAGTGCCCTTTTCTTTGGTGGACTCACCTCAGACGTGAGGTCCCCGAGAGCCAAACCGCCTGCTAAAAGGACATCCCCAGCACATTTCTCTCCAGTCGGAGGGTCCGTGGCTAGCAGCCACCATCAGCACATCCCTCTCCCACTCACCCTGGGGCCCTCAGCACGCCTTGGTTTCGACTTTATTTATGGCAGAAAATCAGCAACTTAAAGCAGTTACTGGCTTGTTCAGGGTGCTCCTGCCTGACCCACAGCAACCTGGCCCAAGCCACGGTAAAAACCGCTCCGGAGAACATGGAGCTACAGCAAGGTCCACCCAGCGGGGCTGTTCCCGCTCTAGGACCTTGGTTACAAAGGCGAAAAATAATAAGGACGCCATCCTCCCGCAGTGAGGGGAGCCCATAGCCTCCAGTGAAACCCTCCACTGTGCTCCTGGTGGATTCTGCCCCACCTGTGGGACCCAGGGACACCCATCACGAGCACTTAGACGATTTCTTGTGTGTATGTGTGTGTGTTTTTTGTTTTGTTTTATTTTGTTTTGTTTTTGGTCATACAAACCCTGGTTGTGAAAGGAAAGGAAAATGCCAGCCCTATTTGACAGACAGCAGATTTATGACCATTTTTTAAGCCTCATGTCCGTCACAAGAATTGGCCCACCCACTGCACAGCTCTACTGTAAACAGAGCTGGGTGCCCATCCTGCTCTCCCCCTCCTGGGACCTGTGGCCCTCCACTTCTGCACTGCAGTACAGAGGCTCTTTCTTTAAAAAAAAAAATAGCATCATAATAAGATTTGCCAATAATCAGACCCTTGTCTATTCTTTACTTCTTTTATTGCAAAAAAACCAAACATACTTGGTTTTTCTTCTTTCCTGTCTGTTAGTGGCCGGTGAACTCTATTCTAGTCAACATTCAGTGTAAAAAGTTTTGTTCTAAGCACCTGTTTCTACTCTCTGTTCACTAATTACCCCGCAAGAACAGGGATTGGAATCCTCTCCTGTGAAGGGCCAAAGAGGCAATGTTTTCAATTCTCCAGGGCAGAAGGGCTCCCACAGACCTTCTCAGCTCTGCTGTGGCATCCAGAATCCAGACTACATGCAAACTCATACCTCTGGCTGACTTCCAATAAAACTTTATTGATGGATCCTGAAATTCACATTTTCTACTACTTCTGCTTGTCACAAAATAATGTTTTTTTAATAAAAAATTTCTAATGTGAAATGATTCCTAGCTCACAAGCTGTACAAAAATACCCAGCGTGTTGGTTTTGGCCCACAACCTGTAATTTGCCAACTCCTGGTCTGGAATCAAATATTTAAAAGGAAACCTCTCAGCAAGTTTTTGTTTAAAAAGAAATACAATAATCATGATAAGAGCTAACATTTATTGAGCATTTGTTCCACAAAAGGACTCAACATAGACAATTTCTTTTCATTCTTATATTAACACAAGATGGATACATATTCTCCTGTTTTTGTAGATACCAGGACTTATGAGAAGACAATCAATTTGCCAACTGCCCGTATCAAGGGGGACTACTTCGGAGACACCTTCCTTCAGGACTGTCAGCAAGGAAAACCACCCTCTTTGATCCTGCACCAATTCCTCTGCAAACATTTGGTCCAAGGGAAGCCCAGAGCGGGCGGATGCAGACGCTCTACAGCACGCTGGAAAATAAATATGCCTCCAGCACAAAAGCGGCCTCTCCAAATATTTCACCCTTTTAATAAGTGCATTTAGTTAAAGTCGTATAATTTTATTATATTAAAAAAATCCTTTTGCTTGCTAAAGCTGAAAGTAAACTTTTGAACACAAAAGAGGTGCTTCCCTCACGCCTGCTCTTTAAGATGGAAAACTCATTCCACTGGGTGTGGTGGCCCAGAGGCAGCCAAGCAGTATGCTCTTCTACCCAGCTGTGCCTTGGTGCCCAGTACGGAAAAGAAATTGGGTAACGGGCCTAAAACTGAAAACAGCTACCCAGCTCTCTTCCCGGATCTGAGTGAGTTCTGTCTGGGTAACGACAGAGAAAGGCCCAGCTTGGAGAGCTTTGCATATCCACTCTGGACAGTGGAGGCTGGCAGTGGAGTGGCACATTTGTTTTCCAGCGTGCTGTAGAGTGTCTGCATCTGCCTGCTCTAGGCCATTTTTAATGCAAAAATTAATCTGCACCCGATGTGCTGACAGATTATTATGCAGTGTGGCAGCCAACAAAAGTAAACACAGGGGCATGTTTTAACCTCTTGCAGTCACAGAGCTTTCCCTGCTGAGCCCAGCTCAGGTGTACCTGGCAACAGCGGGCAAAGCCTTTCCCCAGTCGGGCATCTTCCTGTCCTGGACCCTGTCCTGGAAACAGAGGCTGCTCTCCCACCAGGCTTTCTGCAGTGAGGCATCAGCAAGGCAGCAGGAAGAGCCAGGGAGGGGACAAAGAGGAAGATCAGCACCCTGCTTTCCATCCTGTTTATCCACAGCCATGAGCTCTACAGGCTTCGGCAGAGTGGCCGGTCAGCAATCTGCCAGCACACTCCACTTACTCTTCCAGCCAGCGGAGCTGGCTCCACAGATGGCGAGCCTGGCCAGGTGCTTCTCCCACTCTGCCCAACATGACAGACACAGTCCCTAGACAGCTGAAGAGGACTCGGGCAGTTTCCATACTTACATTATGGAAGTGCAAGTCAACATATGGTTAAGGCATTCAGTGAAACACGATGGAACTGCTCGTCATCTGTTGCTCTGGTTAAATGGCGCGTGCAAAGTGACACTCCTAGAATGCACACACTGCAACAATGGGAGGTTTCAGTTGCACATGATGGCAACTGGGACTTGCCTGCTCCATAAGACGCAGCTCAGCGGGTTCACTCACGCTGTGTCCCACCTCTGAAGTTGCTTGGTGATGGTTAGATTTTTCTTTAAGACCTAGGTCTTCCCATCTGTATAATATGTCTTCAGCTGTGGACCTGGACCAGAGAAGAAGGAGTGCAGGGATGGAGAGTTGGGATGTTCTTCCATAATCTATTTGTCAGGGGATGACATTCCACCCACACTGTATCCTATCATCCTGTCGCTAACTTCAGACATTCTGCATCTGCAAATAATAACACCAATTGTCACTGTAATTTATTGGGTGTTTACTATAATCCATACACAGTGCTAAGTGCTTTAATATGTTATTTCATATTATCACTAAATTTTCCAGGATACAGATCATTAGCCCATTTATCACTACTACTAATTTGAACAATGACTATGGTGCATACTACTAATGGTCCTGCATGCTTCCTGACTGTTAATTTCCTCAATAATCTTATCCTGTTTACAGATGAGAAAAAATGATGCTCAGAAAGAACATATTATTTTCCCCAAGGACTCCACCAAATGAGCCAAAGAAAGGAAAAATCCAAACACAAAAAAGCAACCATATCATGGCCCTGAAGCAAGGCCAGCAGATTGCTTGTAGCTGCTGGTTTCAAACAGGAGCCTAAAAAGAATTCTTTCTGTGGTCTGTTGGCCACTTCAGAACTTTGGAAATGGAATGGTCAATTCATCAGAAAGAAATAGCAGATGAATATAGCAGACTTCGGGGGGCTTGCAGGGGAGAGACCCTGCCGCCTCGGGACCTGCACCATGCGGTTGACTCGGGGTGCTGGGAGAACAAGGAGCTCCTCCCCTCTCTGAGGGGTGGCTGTGATCCTGCCAGAGTGTGGGCTGAGAATCAGACATCTC